>LGAG01028129.1:365968-391222 GCA_001278395.1 Lerema accius
TGCGTTAAAGGACGCCGAAAACCGCACCAAATGGCGTGAGACTGTAGGGAAGCATAGTGGGGGTCACGACCCTCTGAACTGAGGAAAACGACCCACAGAGAGAGAGAGGTTTACCGATGCGAAGCGAGGGCGGGTCTACTAGTATCCAATATTAATATTTGACACGGCCTAAAAGCGAAGCTAACGTCACTAACAGGGCGACGGTCTATCAGCAATTTGCGCGGATAATATGTATTCAAGTTTTCTTCCCGCTGAGAACGCGGCGCTGCTTTTGAACGATAAAATTTACTGCCAGTTTATGTCGGCAGGTACTAACACATGTTTTATGTATGGGGATTTTCTTTTTCTTATCTTTTCCCTATATGTTTCCCCTTTGGAACAATCGTGGGGGAAAATGGCTTTGCGTTTACGGTGTTGCAATGGTACGGTATACGGTATATCATATGGAAATACGTTATATAAATGGATGGAGGGATAAAAAGGTATTTCACAAATTCTTTCATTTGTTTTTTGTTTCTCTATAGGTAGATACGAGAGGGTTTGTTAACATGGCAAAGAAGTGCTCAAAACTAATTTTTTTTTTTAATTATCTGTTACAATTTTTTTTTTATTTAAAGCAAAACTCACACCATTACACAGCAAACCGTCCCTCCGTAGACGGGAGGCCGGGTTGATAGACATTTAAAGATAAAATTGATATGTCCCAGTCAGGAATATTGATCGAATCAATAATATTTTATTTCATATAATTTCGCTAAAGTTAGGTATCATCGACTTTTGTACACAGAATAAGACCTCTACTTTGAATCAGTTTACAAATAAATAAAATATTTCCTACTAAATATTATATACAATTTTTTTATTCGTTATCGCCTTATGAATAAATCAGTGTTACGTGGTATCCGCTCCGCATTTACATTATAGGTATCCAGTCGCTTTTGTGTTCGTACTTTATGCTACAACAAATTACACGTAATTTGGCGGCATTAATGGGGCTTTCCTTTCGGAGTTTTTCTAGTGGAAATCTTTTGCGGTTATTTCTATCACGATGAAACATAAATTGCTGTGGCCTTGGACATGTTTGTGAATCACAGTTTATTGTCTAATGGGTTTAACATGCCCATTACAGGCAAATCTCCTTAAAATCAGGTCGCCTAATTTAAGTCTTCTATCTGACGACTTAAAAGTTTAATGGCTACTAATAGTTACCCATTTAATTCTATTAAATTCCTGTCCATAAATGGCAATGGATCATTATGGCATTGGAAGTTCGTTTGCGATTCTCGTACCACAAAAACGCAAAGTTCACATTTATGAGCAGTTGCTTGCCACAAATCTTGCGCAAATCCATTCAATTTCATCCCAAAAATGGCATAACAACAGCAGATCCTGCCTATCTCTTAGCAAAGGTTATAAAGATAGACAATATTGGGACAGGGTTTCATAATAATTCTTACAACATTCCTGTCAAGATCCTTTACCAATATTAAATTTAGCTCCGAATATTGGATTCCGGCGAAACAGCCTTTGTGTGAGCTGGAGCGACGAAACAACTTCGTACGACTTTGGATTATATCAAGATGAAAACTATTTGTATAGAGCCTTGTTGGCCGGCAGACGAAATATTATTATATCTACATATCTACAGTTATTATAATCTATAGGACATGACACGTGTGAGAATAAAGGATTCGATGTATCGCCTATAGTGAGAGCTATTTTTAAATCTTACTTGAAGAGTTTCATGTTATAGAGCCGCGGATAAAGTTTGAAAGGGAGCTCTTTTCAAAGAGTATGTGGAGGAAGTGATCGCGAAAATCAGACTGAAGGATTGCAGGCATACCAAAATTTTATTTCTCTTCAAAAATATATTAGTTCCTGAAACAATCTCTATACTAGCAAAGGTTTCATCCAACAAAATATTGCCTCGACTTTACGAAGAAATAGATATCTATATGAAAATAGGTGGGGTTAAGCTCGATGAAATCTTATTTAGAGATCTTAATCTCCAAATACTACGGACGAAGTAGTAGGTTGTAGGTGACAAATAAATCTCTGTTCCGTGCGAGCGAAATATCAGCTAAACAAATAAGTCCCAAAGGTTGTTTATTTACACAGACCCTCGAAGTCGACGTCATAACCGCTGTGGAGAAAATGACACAATATCCGTAACACGGAAATGTCGCCGAGTGTACAAATAAAATCGGGGTGTTGTTGAAACGCCGCTATATTGGGGTACGACAAATGTCTTCTAGGCACGCCTGTGCCTAGAAGTCGAAATTGTTTCTGAAATAAACCTTCAATTGTTTTTCGGTTATACGGACGTCAGTCATTTGTTTTGTATTTGTGGCGTTGATCCAACACTTAGCTGAGTACGGATTTCTCCTCATTACTGAGGAGGTCTAGGGCATGTTTCACTAAGCTGCTCCAGTGCGGATCAGTAGAAAGGTTATTTAAGAAATTTGACAAATTTGAAAATTGACATTTCTTATCAAGACTTAAACCATATCAATCTGGATGTTCAATTTAACGTGCCCTTTAAGGCACGGAAGCGTTCACGTATTTTTCACTTCACTTATTCACCTCTTTTCGTCCGCAGTTGCTTAACTTCGTAGTTATATTTATATATCTTCGCCAAATGACTTGGGTACCATAATGTTCATGTTCTGTCGCGTCAAATATTCCCTGTTTGCCTCTAAGTGTGTCGTTACGTTCTGTGGAGTTGCATCTTTAGGAAAATCGATAGAATAGTTAATGTTTTACGATGTTCTTATCTGCTTTGGCTCGGAGAATGTCATTTGGCTCGCTACGGACAAAGGGAAATCTGATTTGCACAGCAACTATAGCAGCTAGTGACGTGTTGAGAACAAGATAAAATAAAGTTTAATATTTATCTTATTTCCCATTTGGTTTCGATATTTGTTTGTTCAAATTATGGTAAGTATCTATATTATAATAATATTTTCCTGTGACTGTTATTCGTGTTTAGCCATATTATGTTAGATGTTTATGTCATATTGTCAAAGAATATAATATGGACTCGATCGATATCTCTGCTAGATATCTTTGTCAATGCTGTGTGTAATATGTTTGTGTATCAAACGCATGGTAGTATGTGTTTTGTTATTTTTTTTATTAGCACACATCTTTCAATTTAAAAGTAACTTAGCTTTTACCATTTCTTTGTAAACTTTACTACGCCAAATGTCAAACTTGTAGTGCATTATTATTAATAATGGATAAATTATTTTTGTATACGCATTAATATCACGTATTTTTTAACAACTTTATTATTATCAAAGTATGAAAAGATTAAAGTATAATAAAAGTAGGCAATAAATTAAAATATCCTTTGAAATATTCTCGTTTTATGTATACGTAATCACCATGAAATACCCAAAAATTATCGGCCGGATTGATTAAACGACTACAATAAAGCTATACAACCAGCCGACAATTAATAAAACGATTAAAATTCGCATCTCGTAAAGTGAACCAATATTAATCCAGGAAATAATTACAGGGAAACAGGTAAGATACTTAAAGAAAACATCAGAGAAAGTTTAAAAAAGCTATTATGTTATTCGTTTTGTGATAATAACTGAAGAGTTATATACACATTTGTGTCTTGTAAAGAGGCAAGAATAAGTCAGGTAAGGAACAATAGTTATGGTGCGTTTTTTTATGTTATCTTATTTTTAAAACAAGAACATTCATTTTCAAAGCAGTTTTTAATATGTGACATTCATTGAAGTGATGAAATCACTTAACCATTCGATACTGGACAAGTGTGAATAATAGAAAATTGTGTGATTTCCGCTACAGGGTTTATGTAGAGTAAACTATAATTACTAGAAAAACAATAAAATTATTTGCTATAGGCTGTAGTACAGGTCGAAAAATGAAATAAATTACCTTCCTTTTGGTGTAGTGGGGTAGAAAATAGATACACGAATGGCGAGTCAATGCAATAGTATGTTTTCTATGCATAAAAAATTAACCTACAATATAATCAATTCTATGATGGCGTCATATAATATTCATCAAGTGTTTCAAATTATGAGTTTGCATGACTTCGTTGGGGTGAATGGTAATAAAAACGAGTACTGAAGTATTAATTATGCTTTCCTTAAACCTTTTTTATGCTCATGAAAATGGCAAATGAGCTTACAGTGCCACTATTACCTACCGTCCATGGACATCGGTGATAACCTCGAATAAGACTGTTAGAGAACTTATAGGACCTGTTAATGACTTGTCATTAACTATTAGGTGTTTACTGTATTAAAAGTCTAATTCGTTAAAAGTTTCTCCATAGTAAGCCTTTTAGCCCGGTCTTTTTAACAGTTATAAGTACTATTTGACTTAAGTTAATGTGACAACTTATTATAAAAGTGAATTAATGATTACTACATAGTTATTTCTACTATGTTTCTTTTTGTTGAAACGGAAATGAGACGTGAGTTGAAGGATGTGATTATGCAAGTCTTTTCTATGTTGCCCTCATTGCAATTATACCTATATGTCGACTCAGAGCACGTGCCTAGGTCCCAGTAGATACATTAGGCTAAATTCACCACAGCGATACGTTTTTGCCGTCGTCATGCCACATTAATTCCAATAGGCGTTCCGCAGCAAAATCTTGCTGTGATTGATGACTTATAATCGGCATTTACAGCGTATTAGAGAAAACATGAATTCGCGTCGTTTACATTGATAAGTAAAACGGATTTCAACAATATATGGGCTGTCATGAACAGTAATTTACCAGGGAACGTAAAAATACTGTGGTTATATTTTCGCAATTTATATTACAGAATCTTTGCATGCAATTTTAGTTTATTATACTTGATCGGTTTTATGGCTCTGTGCATGCATGTATTTATGAACTTCGAATTTTTTGCAAATGGGATCAAAAATAGTACTCTTTATGTTACAATGTACACAGAAATTAAACCATAAACATTGTTACACTGTGTGTTTATTGTAAATTAGTATTTTCAAACGTATTCGATTGCATGCTAGAAGCGATAGAAAGCAACGATTTTCGTATTATAGGTTACGCTTTCCGTGACTAACGTCCACAAATCGCTGTGTTGTGTTACTTTACACACGCACTCTAAATATACAAATAGATTTTACGTTATTACACTTAAGGCCATAAAATATTGGACATTTCTTGATATTGGTAATTAATTTCATGGTCAAAGATATAGTTTTAAGTTTAAGCTATGATCCAATGCGCTAATTTCGTATTTACCTTAGAATAATTATTGACATTGTTAAGCTGTTACTGAAAATTGTTAATATAAAACCACATACAAAAAATAAATATAAATTGAGACTTCGGAACAAATGAGCGTAATAGAATAAAACATAACGTACTTATTAAATAATAACGTTTCCCGGTACATTGCTCGACAGGTCGTGGTTTATTTCATACGTCAAATCGTAAAAAGAAGGAAAAAAAAAATACTTCATCTTTTTATTCTGAAGACTTAGTGTATATAAAACGCTTTAATACTGCTGTCATCTTTATAACTATAAATGATTCTTCGTACTTCCTACTTGACAGACTTAGATACGAGTAGTTCTCCTAACAGTCATTGCCCCATTTCATTATATGGTAATTAAGTACCCAGATTAAGCAATCCGCGGGGACAGTTATACAAAACTTTTGAAGTAAATTGGTACTTAAATATAATTCCGTTCATTAAATTGTAAAGGTAACAGAGAGGGACCAGGGAGGTAATTAAAGTTGGTATGATCGCGAGGGCCGAGATTGCTTTATAATCCAATGTACCGCCGTCGGATCCTCGCAAACTTTTGTACTCTGAAGGCGAATCATTTAATTACACCGTCCAATTAGTGTACTGGTTTTTATGTTTACATAATATTGTTCGTTAAATTCTATCAAAGGTCACAGGAAACTAAAAATATTCTGCTTGTAATAGGTGAACATAGCCACCATCATCATCATCGCAACCCATAACTGTCCCACTGCTGGCCTAAGGTTTTCTCTCACAGCGTGAGAGATGCAGGCCATAGTCCACCACGCTTGCATAGTGCGTATTGGCAGACTTCACACACCTTTGAGAACTTTATACATAGAGAACTCTCAGCCGTGCAGGTTTTCTCGCGATGTTTTCTTTCAATAAGTGAACATAAAATCTGTTAATTACAATGTATAAGTATAATAATGTTCTGCAACGTATTATAACCCCTTACGTTGACTCCGTAGTTTTCCATATTAGGTAGGCATCTTATATTTTTCTTTACCTAAAATATAGTACCTAAATTTCAGAAAAGATTGATTGAGTTGAAAAGCGAGGGTAAAATTTTATAAAGAATTTTTTGTATAAAATAAATATTTCTAAAATTCATCAGTAAAGAGGAACGGAACGGGCGGGTAAATTGATCATTATTTTTAATATGTCAGATTAAAAACAAAGCTGGGCTGAGCGAGATATTAAATTTATATCAATTCAGGCAGCGTAAGTAATTTGACGTTATACAAAACATGATCAATTTGAAAATTATCTCAACGAAAAAGAGGTATTAAGGCAGTGCAAAATTTAGTATCATTCGCCTTTATTTCCTAGGTTTAGAACATAACTAACAATAATATAATCTATCAAGATATACTTAAGTCCTTTTATAAAGAGGGCTCTTTAATTTGTTTCTTTTAGAAGGTAAGCAACAGTTCTGGTGGTTGATTAATGCCTGATTGTAACTATGAGTATCTATAGTATATCAGTACGTTATTTATGAAATGAAAAGACAGCATATTAGCATAATGTTTGCGTTTCGTAATTGTAATTTTTCATTAGCTAAGTTTTTATTGTTTAAATTATTGACTGTGTTAGTAAAAACACTTCTGTTGTAAGATGTGTTGAAAGCAAAATTACTAACTGGTTTTATAATTATTGCATGATATTCAAACAGCCCTCGTAACGTGTCAAATATGCTAAAATCGCCCTTGTAACGTGCTACTACAGCTACAAGTATGTTGAAATAGCCATTGTAACGAGCTACAAGTATTCGTAGTACAATGTCTCAACTCGGGAGAGTGCTACATGTAGTGTACTGATACATTTACTGAGGACAGGCGAGTTACGTTCAAAGTTTACCCATTTGGAATTCCCAGTTCAACTCGGCGTATAGTCGAGCATACATAATATGTACATAATGTTATGGTAAATAATAATTTCAGATAAAGTGATTAAGTACAGTTTATATGTATAAGGAACTGGAGAACTTGCAGACGTTCTGAGACATATTTTGTGGCTTCAAGTTTGGTTTATTCCTTAACTTACCACATCCAGGTAAACGCTATCTTTAAAATTGTATGCACCTTGTAAAATTTTTATGAACCTGTACGGAGATTATGAAAGGAGACAAAAACCCATTAATCGGATGATTATAAGTAACGATGAATGACTGAAAACCCAAGTAAACGATTATGCAAGCACATAATATTGACGTGCATAAGACAAGTTTATCATTGATGTAACATGAATAAATGACGATGAATTTGACATAAATCTCATATCAGATGGAAATTGCTGTAGCTCTTCACTGAATACAGCGACGAAGTGTATCGTCAGGAAAATGGATTAAACCACGTAGTAGGTCTGTAGTTCGCTGAATATCGACACCGATAGGTAAAATGTCTTTCTATAGATTTTGTACAATAGATTGAACCTATTTCGCATTAATATTGCCACATTTGTTAGTCTAATTTTACTGTTACAACAGGATTATTGTTATAGTTGAGGGTTAACAGAATTTTAATTAATTGTAGCAATAAAATTCCCGCTGTAATACCGTAGTTACATTAACGGAATTCTGCTGCAAATAGTACAAATCCACTCGATTTATTGCTTAAATCCGTTTGGTGTTAACAGCGGCATTACAAATTATAGTGTACTCGTTGCTACATCAGCGTAGAGCCATTTGTTAGGCGTTAATTATGGCACTAAGTTACTGAAGCCTTAGCACCAAAAAGAATTACTGCAATACACCTTGTTATTCATATGCCCTACAATTAAAGTTCTTATGTGTACAATAAAGTATTCTAGAAGACCAGCTTTGTGGTCAAACTTCGACCATGGCTCATCAAATCAAGGGTACATTATAAACTAAATCGATATAAGAGTAGGTAGGTACCTGGCTCGTAGATGTCAAATGCCTTCTGTCGCTAATCTTTAGCAGTCGAGTTTTTATTTACTTATTAATAATAAGATACTATTACTAAACATATTTGATGAAGTTTATTAGGCACCGTTTAAGTATTATGTAAGCAAAATTACAATTATTCACCCCCCTCCCTTCCCCCTTGTCAGCAAAAGTAAGCAAAGTTCTTAAATGCTTACGTTTTATGCACCTTTCTGTTAATGAATTTTACTGATTACTAGTGGACCCGCCCTCGCTTCGCTTCGGTAAACCTATGCCGATACCAAGATAAAAAAGTAGCCTAAGTTACTTCTTACTACATCAGTTATCCACCAGTGAAAGTCCCATCAAAATCGGTTCAGCCGTTTCAGAGATTAGCCGGAACAAACAGACAGACAAAAAGTTGTACCTGTAGATGTTTGCTATATACGTAAAAAGGTAAATAACTACTGTTGACGTAATAGCTATCCAGACAATGAGTAATAATAATTTGTTTACTCGCTAAACATACTCAAACTAGATAAATTTTGTCTGGCTTTGTGGAGTGTCCATTTATCCATCCCTTTGCAGGCAAAGTGGTCTATTTATAAGCTCGCTTTTAGAGTTGACTCCGATGCGGGTTGTTTGATGCAGCTATAGTATATGTTGACTAAATGTTGGCTGTATGTTAGCTAAATGCAATTATGCGGAGAGGAGTGTTGGTAGGCCTCGAACAGGAACGAACTAATTGATTCCTATTAGCATGAGTCAAATTGGACTCTGTATCGCAAATATTTAAACACATGGGATATGTGTTGTAAATAATGAATTAAATAAGTGGCTATTTTCACGTTATTCCTTAAAGTTGAGCAGTCTTGAGACTTGCAGTACCTTTTGATTTTCTAGTTGGTGAAGACTTTCCTATATTCTCATTTTTTTTTAATGTTTGATTCAATGGTAAATTTTTAAAAGACATTCTCTCTTCAAGATCTGAAATTCGCATATTATCATTTCTAAATTTCAAAATCTCTTTAACGGTTAATACTCAATAACTGGAATAGGTAAATTAAGAACATTTTCCAAACAACCCTTGAAGGCTAACTGTGTAAACCCTTCAGGTAAAAGGTTCAGAACTCCGCATTTCGCTCCGCATCCTTCAACTAATGGACAAGGAATCAAAAGGTTTAATCACCCAGCTTACAACTTGATCCTTTAATTTATCTAAACGATCTCTTTTACCAGTTTCAACGTAAGCCGATTTGCTTAAAGCTGGCCACCTCTATTGATTTTATCGGTTAAAGTTCAGGGTGGGATTAGAGTTTTGTAAAAGGATGATGCGACCGCTGGGAGTTCGAGGCGTTAATTTAGTTGCGCTTGGGCGAAACTCATGGTTATTAGTCACAATTCAAATTCAAATCATTTATTTCGTCTTAAGAACTAACAGCTCACTTCACGAATGTCAAAAATTACAATTACGTCATTAGAAAAATAGTTCCTAAAGTCTCGTTAGACACAATGGTCGATGGTCGAAAAACGTCAAAAATAATAATAATTACTTATAAGGTAAGGGAAATAAGGCTTGTATCGCTTGGGTTATAGAATTTTTGAAAAGTAACTAAAGTAGATAATATACATTACCATTCTGTCAATGAAGATAAATCCATATCTTGAATGTTGTAATTCGTCAAGCTGTTTACGATGATAAAAAAAAATACCCTTCTATTGGCGCAGTTAGTTCCAAGGACGTCTGATATTCAATTATCCTAATCGTATCGTACCCTTGTTTACTGACATACCTATACGAAACAGCCATTATTCATGAAATGCTATTAATCTTCCAAACAAATATTTGTGATCATAACATCAATATCGAAATTGAATCAATGAGTTGACTCATTAACTTTACTCGATACATCGAGGGGCGGCTTTCACTGAAGTGTTTTGTGTCCTAACTCTCATTTAACAAAGAAAATATTTGATCAAGACCCGAAGGGAACCCGGGACGAAGTTATTAGGTAATGTAAATAAAGAGAGCGATTCGTCACAATTGGATCTTCTCTCTTCAAAATACAGGTCGGGATTGAGTGCTACTTACATTGTGATGGTTCTGTATCTTATTTACCCGACTATACAAGAAGGAGAATGGTTTTAGAGCACTTAAATGTATGTATGTATGTCTATTTGTTTGTTACCCTGAACAGCCTGAAAGGCTTGGCAGATTTCAATGCGTGAAACGTCATATTATTTGTCTTCATTGTGAGTGACATAGGCTATTTTTTATTCGGAGCATTTAGGCCTTTATTTTTCTATTATTAAAATGTTCAGTGGCGATGCAAGTGGATTTAATCAAGCTATTAAGAAACCTACTAATACTAGCTATCTTTACTATTATAGTAGGTATATGTGTAAACACACTTGATATAAAATTAGACATAAACTACAATTCATCTGTCTCCAATACATACTTTATTTACGGTAAAAAATATAAAATATTAGCAAAAGAACAGGATTTAACATATTTTTTAAGGAGAGAGAAAGAGAATGTTTTCTTCTGTGTTACGGAACTCCATAATGGCGTTGACCTTTTTTGCCTCTCTCGATTGCGATCCGCTGACTATTTTTTACCTAGTACCTACAGTTTAATGAAATTCGATTTTATTAGTAAAACGGCTGTATCATTATAGGTTTATTAAATCAAATATTGAAAAGGAATTGGTGATTTGATACTATTAGATTTAAGGTACCTGCTATTTCGAACATAAATTAGTTATAGATAATATTATCTTTTTACCTTATTGTAATTTATTACACAAATGTATGGTGACTCGTAAAGTAAAATGGATACTATGTCCCACTGCATCTCAATGAGCTCTGGATTCGATTCCCGGCGAGTTAGAAATTTAAAGGGCGAGAATTTAAATTTGAATGAAAGTTTTGTTCTCGGTCTGGATGTATATCCTTTATTTGGTGTATGTGGCACTTACCACAAAAGGTATACAATTGTGGAACTATAAGAGTGTAATTTTTGTGTTTATGTTGTGTCATTCGCGTTTTTATTAAAGCTTTACTTCAAGTACACTTTGTCTCGGTAATCTATACTAATATATAAAGCTGAAAAGTTTGTTTGTTTGAACCCGTTAATCTCAGGAACCACTGGACCGATTTGAAAGATTCTTTTAGTATAAAATATGCGCTATATGACATCACGCTATGATGAATAGGAGAGGAGCAGCAAATAAAAATAATATATTCCAGAAACAGGAAAATTACGCGGGCGGAGTCGCCAGCGACTTCTAGTCTAATATAAAACAATTGCTACTCAAAGCATTTCCCCCTGGTACGCTCACACACACTTACACATAGACGCAATTAAGGTATATCAATATACGAGTACATTAATGTATTACGTAAATTGCTTTCCCGCAATTCTGCTTCATTATCGAATCCGTGATATAATATGTTTATTTACAATCTACGAGTACATTTCAAGGAAACATGTAGATACGTAAACACAATCTTATTTTCATTAATAATAAAGTCAAATATTACCTAACGTAGCGTCTCCACGGTTTCTTAGTCAAGTACCAAATTATATGTCAATACACTTCCATCGAGTTTGAAGGTGACTCGTAATCAGATATTGATTTACAAGATATTATATTTAGAAGCGCTCCAATCATTACTTGTTTATTGTGGACGATGTAGCCTAGTTGGTAGTGACCCTGCCTGCGAAGCGAGGGGTCCAGGGTTCGATTCCCGGGCGGGGTAGATATTTATGTGACGGATAAATATTCATACATTAGGCGATCAAAAAAAATATTAACCTCACTTTTTTGTTCTGTAAACTGAGTCTATAATATTTTTTGGTCTGAGTTGATGATTTTATAAAAACTAAAGTATTGATACTTGTTCTAGCGACCACGTCAGCAGAGTTTGGGCGGAGTGCTCCGACGGGAGGGTAATTGGAAGTGCTTCCTGCTGACGCTGATGATTGCTGGCTGTCTGGGCTCCGTGGCCTGGTGCAACATGGCTGAGATCGACCGGGAACTCATCGACCTTAACACGTAACCATTTACTTCTTGACCTAACTGTGATAAAATGACTGCGTGTGTGTGTGGTATGCCCATACAGTGAGTGACAGGCAGTATCATTTTTAAATATGGCAAACTTTTTGGCAGTCGCAATTTTTATTTTTATATTAATGACTAGCTGACCTGGCAAAGTTCGTACCGCCTCAGAATCAATAAAAAAAGCAGAACACTTTTTCGTGTTCACCTTTTAAACATTCCCTAAACTTCCACAAATAAATTAAAACCAAAATTAGCCAAATCGGTCCAGCCGTTCTCGGGTTTTATCGAGACTAACGAACAGCAATCGATTTTTATATATAAGAGACTATAATACTGAATATATAAACAACCTTATTTTAAACTTCTTGCTCGAACAAAAAGCTAAGAATTTATAAATAAACTATTAAATACAATTTTTATATTTATTTTATATAATCAAAGTGATATTAAAAGTGAAGCAACTCCTACACTGTCACCCGTGGACGTTGATCGCGTGTATTTAATGTATTTTTAGCTCCGACGCTGATTTCAGTATGTTATTTTTATTTACATTGACCTACTACGACGGCCTACGCGGAGCTACATAACGCTACATGGTGCTACGCGGCTGGATCGTGTAGCGAAGTTTTAAACTGTAAAAACATAGATAGAACAACAAATAGCAAATGTTAATTATTGATGCTATAAACATTTTTACATAAACTTGGCAATGTTTTTTTTAATGTAGACCATAGACGTGTAGTCTAGACATCGTAGCGATACAGAATATGACAGTTATCTTTGACACAACACATTTGTATGAAAGTTTGTAACTGAAAAAAATCTCGATCATTAACAGATCCATAAACAAAAAAAATGCGTATGGTAGGTTAAAATTTAAAATATTAACTTATCAAAATTATTATAAAAGATACACAAATGTTTTGTTTTACAGGTGAAAACATTTTCATTCCGGTAATTCCCCTATCTTTTAGGATTTAATAAATAGAGTTGTCCATCGAAAACTGCATTCGTCTTAACGCATCAGTGCACATTGATGTGCAAACACCTGCGTCGGGCGCTACCATTGTGTATTTTATTCGGTTATATAAACTTCAATCGTATGCTAAATGAGGTAGGGTTCAGTTTTTATTGTCCTTTAAATCAATAGCTTCGCCGCCTCTGCATAGGGGTTATATTTGTTTGGAAATTCGAAAAATATATTGGAAATTCCGTTATCTCTCAGTTTACAGTAGAATAGAGTCTGTACATATAGGGTTAACATAAGCTTGTGCTATTTTGCTTAATCTTTGATCTTTGACAAATGTTTTCTATTACAAATTAAAATAATTTGTACTAAGATTTATTTAAAAATAACATAAATCCCGAATACTAAAAGGTTGCTACATTAAAAATGTCACTCCCCGATGTAAATAAATCATAAATATGTGTTTGAAAAATATTTCTCTACCAAAGAACTTAAAAATGTCTTTTTCAAAAATTAAAAAAATGTTCACTATTATGCTTTGTCATTCTCATAATTACTTCATTAATCAGACAAAAAAAAATTACATTTTGTACAGAAAAACCTTTCCAATACACATTAAGTAATATATTGGACTTAATTTCATTGAAGGCAAGACTCATTTGAGTTTAACAGGTTTTTGTGTACAAATTGATATCGTCTTCAAATAAGGAGTCTTTAGAAATAGTCTAGCAAGATAGACGTAGAGAACTCGCTTATCTGACGAGCGCAGACTCTCAATCCGAGCTAGAATGAACTCAGTGAACCGTTGGCCTTCAAGCAAATTATCTTTTTGTTTATTTTGTAACACTGTATAGAGCCGTATTCAAAAACACGACATTATACAAGAATGCGGTTCATCGTAGCGCAGTCTCTCTATTTTGTGATCCTAGGTTGTGCATAGTATAATGTTTTAGAATTAAGGAAACATTTATAGTTTTATTAAATTAAAAGAAAATTAAGGTGAAATTCATAGAAACATATACCCCCTTTCAACCCCTTTAAGTGAAACAGGAGATTTTTCATAAAACCCATTATTATTGCTTCTCCACACTATACAGCATATATATTAATTAACAAAGTTACTCGTGAACATAGTATCGTGCTGTTAGGTCCAATTTCTCAGTTCAGACTATATATATAGCGTGTTGTTTATTTTTGTTAAAAACTAATACAAAATAGTACAAAAAAGCTATTAATTTTATTTAGTGCAAAAAACCTAAAAGTCTCAATTTACTAGTAAAGCTTTCAGGGACGTAAAAAGGATTATAAACTAGACCTAAAAGCGTTTTCCATACCAATATTGCATTTCAGTGAAAATGTAATTTTGCAACTGACATGAAATACCCAACAAAAGATTCCCCACAATACGCTTTCAAATCGCTCACATCTACTGTAACATTTCAGGCTTCAGAATAACAAGTAATTCAAATTTTCATTTCCTGAAATATTTTCAGGAAGTAAATTAAAAATGTTCCTTTAATATACTTACGTAAAGTAAAGCTGTTTTGTTATAAAAATATTAATTATTCAGGGTTGATTAAATTTATAATTTAATAAGTACGAATAATAAAATTATATTAAGGTAATGAAACTAATTAACATTTGAAAACTTCCCATGATAAGCTTATGATTTATAAGGGTCATCTTACACTGTGTCAGGCCATAACAAACATTGCTAAAAGTGCTTAAACGTGGTAAGTAGCTTGCGTGGATTCCAACTTTCGACCTCGTTCCACGGGTACGGTCACTAAGTACAAATGTGACCGTTATTGACGTTTTATGAGCGTTTCCGTGCCTTAGAGGTACACAGAGTCAAGTATCGTTACCTTGCCACGTCATAAGCCAGGGAGACTTTAGAGAAAGAATAAATAGAATAACTTGACTCAACATTTTCTTAAATTTACAACTAAACTTGATAACCTAAACGACGACACTTTGTACAGAGTTTCTACAGCATTAAGAAAGGATTTTTGGCTCATCCCGTAAAAGTATAATCGGGCATCGAAGCCTGGTTGGCGTTAGCTACTTTATTTGTTTTATTAAGTCTTTGAAAGTTACAAGATATGAATCGCATGATACAGCAGGGATCACTCCATCGGGCCTGAAAAGGGTTTCATGGACCATTACTTGTCTTTTACACTGTTATAGTACCTTAATAAGGGTGGGTTTGTAATTAAATACAATGTATAGGTACTTTACAATTTTTTTTTTAATATTAACACATGTAACTTTTTGTAAGGGTCCCAAGGCAAAATCATAAGATTGTAATCTTAACTTATTTTGTATGTAAAAGTTTTTTTTTCCATCGATACATAAATTGTAAGAAGTGAAATTTATTTATGTCTAAATACTTCATAGCTTTATTGTTAGTACATATTAGTTTTCCATATACACTGTATTTATTATCCATACGAAATACGAAATTCACCGAGACATCTATTATTGTGATAAAATTATACCTACTTGAAAGATGTTGTGTTTCAGTCACTAATATTTCTAGTCACGTCATATTTGTCCACGTCACCGTGACGTTGTTCGTTGACGTTACACGATACGACAACGATGTCCGTAGTGATTTATCATTGTTGATTAATCTGAGAGTAGAGACCGACGTGCATATGAATCAAGTTGCGTGAGGCGTAGGTAATTTATGCAAATATTGCCCTGGGTATTGGCGAAGGAAAAATCGGGACGGTTGACTGTAATTAAACTGAAAATCAATACACAATCGCGTGACATCACGATTAAATGACATGACACTTTTGATGAAAAGTTCGTTTCGGAAAATACCTATATTATATAAATGTTATTTTACAATGTAAACATGTGTTTCTACGAAACAACCAAAAAAGTGTTCTGAAATAAATACGCACGTATTACATGAAGCTTTACAACTTTTACGCATAATTGAAATAACGTAACATGCTTCCCTCGATCTATTTTTCGTAAATAACCTCGTTATCTTAGTAATTGTTAGGTTAAGGCTTTATTAACGCTTTCACCAAGGGTTAACTGTGTAAATGCGTATTAAGACTAAAATGTTCTGACATTCACGGCACCTACATAAAATCTTTCGCGACTCCGCAAACTGTAAAACGTTTGTGGTGTCTAAATTTGCGTAAAAAAATTTTGATGAAAACCGCATTTTAAGAAGGGAGTTTTATTCGACAATTTAGATGCTTGAAGTGTTACACTTTAAAATACTTTTGTAATCATTATTCTTCCACACTTCATCCGTTCACCGCGCACAATGCCTACAACTCTGAAAGTGTTATGACCTGTTTAAACTTCAACAATTTTATAAAAGTTGCGTGATATTTTCGCATTAAAAAGGGCTATATTCTAGGTTCGAGCTTTTGCCCCCGGGTGATACAGAAATAGGGAATGAAAATAGGATTAAAAGCTGTGGCTAAAAATAAATTTTAAAATAGAAGCTTGTACTTTTAACGGCCTATTTACACTTGCGACAATAAAACAACAATATTCTGTACAACGACCTTCCCGAACGCAAAATACAAAAATGCTTAATTACTGCTCACTTTTATTAATTTCTAGCGTTTTTGGCGTGTCACCTTTATCATTCCAGGAAATGGAATAGAGATAAAAGCAAATTCTGAATCTCTGTTATACGTAAAGTTACATACCGCAATTTATAGAACTTAAAAACCTGATTCGTAAAATTTTGTCTATAGACACAATCAAAACTCTCCACAATAAATTCAAAGCGAATCACTTTCAGCAAGAGATAAAAACATCCGATATAAAAAGGTTTTTCTCTGACAAAAACATTTAACAACAAAAGTGGTTACAAAGTCGAAACAGAAAGCTGAATAGAACAAAGGGTGATGTTTTTATTGGCCGGTTATCTGACGTAGGGGACTGTTGCGTGGCTTGGCTGCTGCGGTTTACTTTGTGTCCACCTGCCCGTGAAGCGATTAATATGTTGCATGCAATTAACTCTGGCTTTGTTAATGGGCACTCTGTGTTTCTCTGCTTAGATTAGTTTTGAAATACTATAGTGAATAGGATTTTACTGAATTTCTGACCAGTTTTGACGTCATATCTACTTATAATCAGATGAAATTATGATCGCCAACTCAAAGTTATATTAAGAATGTAGCTAAAATTTCCTTTAAGATTGGAAAGGGGATGTGTTTCTCAAACTACTCCAGAAAGGTCTTACCTCGATAAAACAACGCAAGCAGTTAATATAATGTCACAAGAGCATATCTACGTAATTTTCATATAAATTTTCGCCTGTGACAGAAATTTTCGGTGTATAAGAGAACAAATCTATTGCGATTTTGATATTTTTGTTATGCCTGTCGTACATGCGAATAGACCCTTAACCCTTAATCCAGTTATGTGTCTCTTAGGTACCCGATAAAGCGGACGGTGCGGGAGTCTCCGTGCGATGTGGGGTACGCATACATTCCTATCGCGTTTGTTCTGCTCCTCTACTTGGTATACCTGGTGGAATGCTACCACAGCACCGCAAGGATCCAGCTGGCCAGGAGAGTGGATGTGGCTGCCGTCAGCGCCAGGGTACATGCTATGAGGACTGCTTCACCCAGGGTCTGGTTAGTACGCCTAACATAGAGTTACAGTTGCATGGATTAGTGATGAATGAAGCAGAAATTACACTACATTTATGTACTGATAGACACATTCTTTACAACATTCTGATATACTCGTAACCTACAACATAACTAATTCATTTTAATTTAATGACGGTATAATCCGTATTGATTGCTGAAACAAGTACCCAACCCCAAATACCTTTCCTCACTAATCTATTAAATATGTCGTTTAATACTGTCGTAAATAATGAGATTCCCTCGAGAATTTTTTACGTCAAACAGATTTTTATAGAAGGGTTAAAAGGCAAGCATCCAAAAGAAAATATTTCTCGACAGCCGTCACAAAGACCGTTAGGGTGTCATGGAATTTCCACAATCCGCACGAAATGGGCATTTTTATTTAATGGGATACCTGACAACTAGAGAGATAAACGACTGAGATTCAAAACAAATCTTACTGCAGAATATTAATACTGCAATATATGATCCGGCTCGAAGAATGTAAAGGGGGAGGGTTTTAGTATGTCCTTTACTGATAGATGTAAGTTGTTATATGTAGTTAGTTGTAAGTTTGACGGGAGCGGAATGTCTAATAAAAGTGTCCGTCACCGTAAAGCATGATTCACGCTACACCGTGTGGCAACCGGGCCGGGCCTCGGCCGGGACACGTCCACCGTGCGCCGGCCGAGCCAGTCATTCATGTTACACCGGGCTGTTTCAGTGTATTCTTATATCTGTATATGTGTATGTGTATGTGTTTTGTTTGGTGGCCCGTGCCGGAGCCGGGAAACAATATCCACCGACATTTCAACGCCGTGCCCCGGCCGTGCCCGGACGTGGCACGGCCGGGCCCGGCCGAGACACGGTCTAGCATGAATTACTTCATACAAAATGTATACCCACAATGTTTGAACGTGCTCCGGCCGGGGCACGGCCCGGTCCGGGCACGGTGTAGCGTGAATCATCCTTAAAGAGCGTTTATTGCACTAAAATAAATTCATAATGATTACAAATAAGTATGACAATCAATACGCGGCTGTCAGCACATTAATAATGTCGAGCGTGCTCGTACACTGTTCTTATCAAAAAGATCTTTTTGCTATTTCACACGAAGCCGAGGTCAAATTTTGGGTACTGAAAGCCGCTTTAAAACTAAATGGCTAAACTAATTATCCTAATTTGATTTATTAGTCCCCGGGTGGCCGAGGTTACTCGGTCTATACGATAATAGGTGTCATCTAGTGTTAAACTAACGTAACTAAATCCTAAACTACCATTCGTGGCATACGCTAAGATCTTTTTAGTAATATAAACAATAACATCAGGCATTTTTCAATATATTCCAATGCTACAATAATGCCTATTTCTGAAAATTAAAGCATGATTAATCGATTCTTTGACCCAAGAAACTTGTAACTTATCCATATTTTATGATAATGTTTTATCAAAATCGATTACATATAGTACTGATATTTGTAAAAGATAAAATAATTAATCCCAAAGAAACTTCAATTTCCGCCATCCTGTAACATAATCCTAATCCTAACTAATCCTGATTTGAATCTCACACACGGATGCAAAATCTAATCAGCCTGTTTTCAATATTTACATATATTTATATTTAGAACGTTTAAAAAACCTTTAATCGCTCTAATTAACTTAACAAGAGCTGACTGCAGTCTTTATAAAAAATAGACTAATGAAATGAACATCGTCCGGCGCGAGCATACCGGTAAGCTTTTTACATAAAAACCTGGTAATAAATTAGTTTGCCTTATTAGCATATAAATGAGGATTACTCGTAGCGTGACTCGTACAAATAAAACCTACAGGTTGATATGATAGTAACTGAAGTTTAAGTTCACTGACAAACATTTGAGCGCACCAATTTCAAAAGAAATTTTAAAATTTTAAAGGGATATTTAAAAGCCCCTCGACGAATGAAAGAAAAATTTAATTTAGAAACATTTACTGATCAACTACCGCTTGCGTTGGGCAAAGTAAGTTGGGCAAGAGTACCTAAGGTATTTGTAGCAGAAAATTTTAAGTAATTAAATTACATATTTAAATTGCTTCGGTGAAGGAAAACATCAACAGGAAACTTGTACACCTGAGAGTTCCCCATTAAGTTCTCAAAGTGAAGTCTGTCAATCTGCAATTCACCAGCGTGGTGCACTATCGCCTGTACCCTTCACACTAAGAGGAGATCTGAGCCCAGCAGTGGGACAATTATGGGTTTTAATGATGATGAAATATTAATAGAACCTTTTGTTGCTAGGTGGAAGGCAATCTGTTACCACTACGTCCGTCGCAAGCGGCAAGTTACGAGATACAGGAACGGCGATGCTTACACCACGACACAGGTGAGTGGAATATGTCACATTCTAATTTCTAATAGCAGACTAACATACTACAATAGGATTGTCTTTTAACACTCGACGCAAAAAGAGGAGTGAAGTTTGATGTGTCTGTGAGTAGATCTATCTGTCTAGCACCGTACCTCATGTAAACTTAATGTAGCATTAGAATATCTTCAAAATGATACTTTCAATTCGTTTATAATAACCATTTAATGCTTACAACTCTATTACATTAAGGGCCTGTTTCTACTACTTTGAACTTATTTGCATTTAAACCAGTAAATGGCGTTTCACAATTTCACTTTAATTTATGGATGATTGTGAAACGTATAGAGAGTTAACGGAAGGATTTACTCTCTGAGTAGCTTACTTTATAAATAACTACTGACATCTTTACTTATCGATTGTGAAACAGATCCTAAGGCTATTAATATTTATTCCCTTTGTTATTCGCTTTAAATTATATAATTGTATCGCCATAAAGCTGAAAACGAAACAGCTAAAGCTAAAACTAATAGACACGCTCAACATGTAAATAAAACTATGTGTATAAAACAAATGAATTCACAATGCAATCAACGGTGTAATTCAGACAGTTTCCCCATCCACGTATCACTCGCCAACTTCGAATGGAGTTCCCAAACAATGTGGGTTACCTCCTACTAACGTCCTTGCTAACTCAATCAGAATAATGGATGGGTGTGTAAAACTTGCAAGAAATAAACGAGAACCATGTTCTAACATAAACACAATAACATCTAGTTAGGTGATACAACAAATTCTAGAAATTCTATTCTTAGTGGTTGATGGTTTAGTGCCATAATTATAGTACCTACTGCAATTCACGCCGCGCATGTCGTAGCTACATGAACGGAGTTAACTTAAAGCCATTTTTCGTTAACAATGGTGTCATTTTTTGCAACTCCTGCGTAGAGCGTTTGTCTAAGTGATAATTAGGTATAGGTAATCAATTGAGTCCAGGCAAAAGAACCGTACAAAGTAAGGGTAGATTTGAAAAAAAATTGAATTTTTAATTTTAACTTGCATCATTTTCAAATTGGTACCTACAACATCCGACTTTTCGTAGTAGCGTGGCACTTATGCTTAGCGTTAAATGATGGTTTATTTATGTTGTCTATACTACCGAATACAAGGAATCCATGTTTGGGATTTCCACTAGAATGTATAGGTACGATATTAATACGTATCTTTCTTCTCAAGGTGTACTACGAACGTGTAAACACACACAGTGCGAGTACATCGTTCGCTCACGCGTGTTGTGGACAGCGGGACGCGTCTAGGAACCTGGTGCTGGACTCCAAGACACCGATTACCAAGGTCCGCTTCAGCAAAGGATTCGCCTTCGCCAACATTGAGGCTGCTAGTGGTAAGATGCTTTCTAATACTTAAAAAAAAAAAAAACTGACTGCAAAAATAGGGGGAACTGTTAATCAATGTTACTGGCTGGATCCCAAGGGAACCTCTTTCTAGGAAGTTAATATAATCCACGACAAAGTTTCTTTTAAATGCTAAGTTTCATTCCAATGCATTCAAACGTTGATGTCTGATTTAACTATAAACATATAGGTAAACGTCCAAATCATTTCAAGCTGACTTATCAGTTACTTATCTATCCTATATCCTATTCCTGGATGTCAACTATTAGTGTGCCAAGTTTCAGCTTAATCCGTCCAACGGTCAGAGCGTGAAGGACTTACAAACATCCAAATATCCAAACATAATTTATATTCATAATATTAGTAAGATACCTAAACTAACATAGATAAAAAAGAACAATGTTATTAAAGAAGCTATAAGGAAAGTCTAACTTTATTCCTTACAGAAACAAGGCAAAACAAAATTAGATAACATAACAGATGAAACGATTCTCCGTCCGTCGTTTATAAGGATGTGCGCTTTTGTTCTTCGGCGGGAACGACCAGATATCGTGTTTTATGGAATAACCCGTTATTTGAATATCAGATAATCTTATGTAAGCTCACAATTCGGTAGTAAACCTGAAGGGTAAATACTGTTCAGGCCAAGCAAATACTGGTCTTTGTTTTCAGGGCAAATAATAAAGTTACCTTTCGCAGCTGGTTTACGATTGAACGAATTATTCGATTGTTTGACAATGGAAGGTATCTTGCGAAATACAAGATTGTTTTAAGTCTTTTCTAGTGATATTTTTGCCTTACAATAACTCAATTAGGTGTATAAGTAATGGATGTAATCTAGGGAATGGGAAGACAAAAACGAGCAGCCACGACGAAAAGTGGAAATTTTTGGGAGTATGGTGAAGCAAATAACAAAAAATTCTATTATGGTCCTTATCATAATTCAAAACCATGTTGTTTATATACGACCGCGATGGAAAGAAGCGTTTTTCTAATGTATGTATGTTCATTTCTGCTTGACGAATTTCAACAGTTTGTTAGTTTTAATCACAGAATATTTATAGTTTTAATTTCATTCGTTTTGTCATCCCTTTGCTCACAGAATTTGAAGATCAACGATCGAGATTTTTTGCAGAGCACGAGAGATTTGATGATTTTATGGAAATGCGTGAAGGATTAGACCTCATAGGAGTTAGTTCTTTTAAGGAATACATGGTGGCTTACAGGTAAGCTGTAAGCAGTATGCATAACAAATGCAAACGCATAACACTTTTTGCCTTTTATCAATACTGTATTTTACAATTTGTCTACATATTAAAAAAATCTACATATTTTTTTTTCATCGAAGCTAATTTTATATTGGTAGTAAGTACTTATGTACAAATACCTACAAAAAGCACGAAAAATGGTAATGAAGTGTGTTAATTTCTGTCACTACTAGAAAAAATAATAGCAGAAAAAACGTTACCATATCAAATAAAGTTCAGTTCAAAGAATTAAATTCGTTATTTTCAATAGAACATCATACAATATTCCATGAATATTACAACAAAAATGCTACAGCTGTATCTTAATGTAGCGTTCTCGAAAGTTCCTCGAGGACACGGTATCACGGTATAAAATGCGAGAAAGATTGAACTTTACATCTCTTTCAGGGACGCCGATCGATGTCCCTGGTACTCGTCGCAAATCCTTTTTTGGACGCTATCCTGCTTGCTTCTTTCCTGGCCGCTTCGTATAATTATAGAGTGTAATACAGCATACGTTCACTATACGGTAAGTTGAACAGAACAATGATAGGAAGTACTATCTGGTAATCATTATTAAAATGATAAAAACTCGGCTACTAAAAACTTTATCGACATAATAAAAAGTAATGTATACTACACTATTACACAAATTACACCGTACATTGTACATTCTTTATCAGTCTTACTGTTAAAACTCGAAGGAAATTCTGTTTGAAATTTTAACAATGCTAGGGCTCACATAGACGAACACTGTTTCATAAAATACTTACATTATGATATAAAATATCGCGTGGTAAGGTTTTATAAATTCCATTAAAGAAACTAACAAAACTCCAGTCACAAAGTGTCGTTGGTTACACGTTGAATTCGCGGATTTCTCTGAATGGCTATAAAAGTGCCTTGAGTGAAAAGACTTCTGTTTGTGCTAGTTCTTGCTCTTTTTCTGTACTGACGGGCTGCATAAAGGGATTCCACATTGAGTCTCAACGGGAACGTAAAGACGCCGATTTTAAGCTTAAATATTACAGTCAATAGCAGTTCTGACATTGAACTTATTTACTGATAGCTTTTATGATGAAGTTGAATGCGTGATGAAGATTAAGTTGTGTGCATAATTTATTTTCTCATAGCCCGACGACTTGCGTCAATCCTAACTGATCGACAAAATTAAGTACGTGCGGGTGCAATCAGAACTTGGATCGGTGACCTCTAATTGCGAAAAATTCTTGAGCGTTTCCGGAATTAACATAAATAGATAAACCAGTCTTTCTGCAGTTCAGTTGGCTCATTAGCCGTTAAGATATTTAATGGTAAATGGTCGTCGAACATTAGTAAAGCTATCAGCATCAGCAAAGCGGAGCTTAGATATAAGGATGGTTAAACACGGTTACTATTCAAATTGCATATCTAATTATTTCACATTTTTATTTACCCAACACACTTAGATAACTATAAAAATGTGTGTCATCCACAGATAAAATTTTATCCCGTATTTTTCGAAGTATATTTTGAAGTTTTCCTGGAGCTACGTAGCTGGTAGGAGGGTGTCAGTGAGAAATTGTAATGTTGAATATTTGCGTCCTACTTCCTGCATTTCTAGCAACTGTTAGTAGAGTTTTCGTTGAAAATTTTGGGAGTAAAACGGATTTTGGCTTCACTCCAAAAAATATAACTGATTCATTACTATGCAGTAAAATATGGACGCTGTAATAATATAAACTATTACATAATAATGTGACTCTAATATAATTTTTATGCCATTATTATTAATTTTTATTTCTCTCTACCACCTACAAAGTTAAATATATTCTGAAGAATAAATGAAGACGAAATTGTTTTCATCAGTCTTGTATTCTCACTTTGTACTAAGTGTTTCGTGTTATTTTTTAATTTCAACAAAGCGTCAACAAGTTTAAGTTGTACGGCGAAATTAATCAAACCATCTTGTTACAGATAACAAAAATTTTCGGGACGAATTACGAATTAGATCCGAGTCGTCAGCTCGACCTGGACACTCATTTATCAGACACATTGCCTCCAGTTCCCACGACCAACTACGCGTGGGCTCTTGCAGACGAGCAGAGTGCTGTTCTATGTTCCGCTCCTCGTCCACCACGAACCTTACCTCTGTCCCATGCCTCGACAGTCGACAGTCTTGAGCTCTTCGCCGCCATCCGTGGCAACTGCGCTCTAGTTCCTTCTTACTCTGAAGCTATGCGAATCGACGCAGCACTTCGAGAGGATCCAGCTGAAAACACCACTCCTGGCGTTCTTATAGACATCGAAGGGGACAGACCGAACAGACCTGCCATCAAGGCGGCATCCTTCGACGAACCAACAAGAAGACCGAAGGTAACCATCGCTAGCACACACTCCAGTCATAACATCGCGGAGAATACGAGAACTAACGAAGCGAAGCAGCAGAATAGACGATCTT
>LGAG01028133.1:15754-58002 GCA_001278395.1 Lerema accius
AAACCAAGGAATCTTAAAATTAACAGTCAAATCTTTTCTGGTGTTCGGAAGTAAGTAACATATTTTGTATTAAGTATTATTAGTGTTCTCGATCGTTCTACATTGAACAGTGCACGCCCTGCCCCGAGCGGCTGCGGACATGACTCGTGCACCGAGTACCGAGTACCGCGGCCGGTCGCGGAAACTGTTCCTTCGCTAAACGGGTCCATGACTTTCTCATCAACCCGCCGGTTACGTAACCACCGGGTTGACTGCGACCCGGGCACTTATTCTGCTAAATAAACTAAGCTGCCCCACTATGACGTTTATAGTGGAAATCGAGTGCAATTAAATATCATACGGACAAGTTGTGTATTCCGTAAAAACTTACGTTTTAAATTCATATAGGTATTAAGATCATGCACTAAAAAAAACAAGCCGATTTTCTTCAAGAGATAGAATTCGAAGAACACAGAAAATTGTCGCTAAACGATAAAATGCTATGCGATGTTATTTCAGGGAATCACTGTCGGTCTTTTAATAGAATGCCGAATATTATTCTGCTGTGTGACAATTAAGAGTCGATTTAAGCAGTTGCAGAGTAACAGAATGGAGTGACTAGTGTATCGACGAGTCACGCGCTGGTTTCTGTTAGATAACCAGCACCGAGCGAGCCTGATGCTAGTTATCAGACACTTTTAACACTGAAAAATATCTACTGCACGATGAAAATTCATAATATTTGATGCTTTTAAAGTTCTGATGGAAAAAATGTTTCTCTTGTTTCCGGAGAAAAATTTATGCACCGATTTTAATAAAATATTTATTTGTATTTTAAAGTATCTCTGGTAACTGGCCTAGAAGGCAGTGAAACCTTTCGGTTTCGGTCCGTCGGTCACGAAGTTCATGTCATAGGAGGTCCGCCGGCCTCGTACTCGTTATATCATTACAAACAAAACGTTAACGAGGTTACCGTTGGTTTAATTAATATGCAGAGAAAATGTATGATTGGAGTAATAATTTGTAGCACCTAATCGGTTCAAATATTCAGATTACAGGTTTCAGGTATTGAGCTAGAGTTCAAATTTGAGGTGGCGCACGACTTAGTTACCGAATTGCTTGCTTAGGTTTACTTGCAATATTAATGCAAAAATATTTTACGTGGTGGACGTTTCATTATTTAAAGTTCATTCTCGTTTACAATCATTCAGCAAGTAAATTAGAATGATTAGTAACTAGAATACTTTGGCGGTCGAGTTTGTTTGTCTTGGGCTGTAGCTGTCACGGGCCGGACAAAATAACGGAGCTTGGTTTTACTTTGATTTTGAATCGGTTTTGATTACCTACAGGTAAGTCCTCGAAGAGGGGGCAGTTATCTTCTCCTCTATTAATGAAAAAACGTAATTCACAGCAACTTTAGAAAGACGCAATCTTATCTTGAAGTCAGTATCGTCATATTTTTCCGTATTGTTCGAACGAATTCGAAATATTGGAGCCCTACGCGGTCCCGTCACTCGGTCAATAAATTCATCAAATTCATCTTCAAGTGTATCAAAAATATCCATTTTTATACGTTATATTGATAGCATAGAATATAAAGAGGCTTAGGTACTGCTGATAAACACTGCAGAAATATGAAGTCCGTCTTAAATCTAATTATACATAGATACTCGTCCAGTCCTACCGATGATTAAGATACTGAGCAGGTAAACTAATGAGTAACTCTACTGAGAGAATGTGAAACGCAATTTACTTGTTTACCGCGCAATTGGCATTATAGGTATTGGTACGTACGCATTTGTAACATGAAGAAAGTAATTTACGCAATGAACGTCGGCACATATTATGATCACTTATGATACCACGCGTGATACAGCGGTAAGGAAACTGATTGGAAAGGACAACATACATACCAGAATGTGGACCACTAAACGAACTTTCTTGCGGAGTGAATGTTCAATTGCTCCAGTTTTTATGGAATGCCACTCCTTAAAGTAATGACTGATTAAGGTCTCTTATATAAAAGTGCGAAAGTTGTAGTCGCGCTACAAACGTAGAGTTTGTAGCAAACGTCGAAACATGTTGTCTCTTTGCTGAGTTATGTCTCTCTCTGTGGTCTCTATTTATGAACATTAGTGTCCTACATGCCTTGAAGACGAATTCAATAGCACCACTCATGTTAAAATCTGTGAGGACGTTTGTGCTGTAGAGCGTGCCAAAGAAATGGATATATTTACAAAAACGCACGACAAACATTAAGTAGGTCTTTCTCGCGAAGTCACCCGATTACACCCGAAAGTAACATAAAGTTTTATTTATTTACTATGAATGTACGCAATTTACAACACAAATTGTGTATGTGCGTGTCTGTTGCGGCCGAGAGAATCTTATCTTACATAACAGAAGCTACAAAATTATTCTGCGTAAAATTTGAGAGACAATTATAACCGACGTGCGTGAAATGTGTATTTGTTCAATATCGCGTATCGACTGTAGTGTCGGCGAGCTAGCTCGGAGTCTTAACGGACCGGCATCGCGGCAGCTAGCAGCTCGGACCGTCTCATTGTTGCGCCATACAAAGGTCAATCGATGACCCTTAGCGAGAGATGTTAGAAAGCTGCATGCGAGTAATTGCATAAATGTCAGTATGTAAACAAATGGATCACCAGGAAGCGGCGAAGACGCTCCAGGTTGTTTATGAGAACTGCTGCTCAGGAAGTGGCTCGGCGAGAGGTCACGTAGCCTGTCGTAACCGAGGTTGGGACCTCGCTGGAATATACACTGCGATTAAACCCTTCGTACGCTGACCTACAAAAGTGGCGGTTTCTAAAATTATACAACACTTACTAACACACAGCAAAACTAATGAAAATATTTAATTGCCAGTGTATGATAATTAGTATCTTCTACGAGTTGCAAATGATCATCTTTAGACCTCATTCAAGTTACCTTTTGATACTAGTAGCTACTAGAGCTTTTTGAAATACATGCATACATACCACTTACTCTGCATTGAAGTAGAACTCTATAATATTGGCATAGATATGCGCGATTTTAAGCTCGACTATCTTGGTGTTACCGGCTCTGCATTGAAAGCTAACAATGGCGACCAAACAAAGCCGGCAACGTCCTCAATGAAGCGTAAGAGCAGTGAAAGTTTGCACGTTATTTAAAATATGGTATTAAGTTGTGTGCGCGATTATACCTCTGTATCTCTTCGATTGCTGGGCGAAGCCGCGATGTGAGAATGTGTCTTGAATATAATTGCCATTTATAGAGGTGGCTGCTATAAGGCATGATTTCTGCTGGCAAACCGATCATTAGAATCATTAGCAAAAAAGACTGAAGGTATACATTATACCTAATTATCTTTTAAATTGATGACCCTTTGGGCGCAACGGTTACAATGCCGGACCGCCGTTCAGTAGGTAGGTCCTGGGTTCGATTCCTATCGAGTTGGTGTGTAAAGACAATACGCTATTAAATAATGCAATTACACATCAAATAATATAAATTAATTAATGCTGCACATCAAATAATATAACATTTGACTTGACGATTTTTTTAATAATAAATTAATAATTATAAGTACTTCCTTTCTGTCTTCTCTTGCTAGCCGAGAAAGCATCGGTGATGGAGGCGCGGACCAAGTTGTTTGTTATGGAAGTCTAAATTTTCGTACAATTGAGCTTGGTTAGTGCACAACCTGTGTCATTCTATGAAGTATTACGTAAGTTAATTTGCGTAAACGCACACATCTTGACCCGAATGCTAACGCTAACACTCGTTCGGAATTAAACTACAAACACTTCTTGATGCGAATTCCTTGTATCGCCGTAAACGATGAATACGAAAGCACCAACAGAATTCCAATTCAAATACTTACAAATTACGTTGTTTGCGTTCATTACGTGCTGTGTCGTGTCACTCGGATTAAATCTTCACTTTTACAAATTCATTTGTATGGAGCTCATCCTATCCTACTATCCAATACTAATCCTCATTCCTACTAGTATTTAAAATGTGAAAAGTGAAGATGTTTGGATATTTGCATTTCAGAGACGCATCTTTACATTTGGTGACGTAATACATAATTCAAGAATACACACTTTAAGACTAAGAGTTTCCGTGAGAATGTGCGGATTGCGTGTAAGCGTTTATTTATTTCGCATCGTTTAATAATGACCCACTGGAGAGCACTGGATCTACTCTTGATAGAGCAGTCGGTGAGAACACTTCAACACGCTACTTCAGGGGGGATTGGTGTCGGAGACATTAACAGTGCTACTCTCTGACACTCAATAAAAATAACCACCTGGGGACTTCCATCCAGCTACAGATTCCGCATTCTGCAGTAGCATAATCTCAATCACTTCTTGTCGACCCAAACTGTAGTTGGTGTTTGTATAATCTATTCAAACCATTATCATACTCTGGTATTCAATCAAATAACTTTACAAAGACAGCATTAACAAAAAATGTATTGGTACGGAGGAGAAAAGAGAACATTGTTCCTAATTATTAGTGCCAATATCACCATTGACACAGAGGCCTAAATGTTTGGTTATTTAATAAGTCAAATTAACAAGTATCGCGAACACCCTCATGTGTAGAGCCGGTAATATTTGTTCCGTGTTGTGTATGAAAGTAAGTCGTTTTATATAAAACCATACAGAACTCAAAAGATACTTTTTACTGAAGATTATTGAAGAAGGTTTTATGTTTTAAATTCGTTAACATTACAATTTGTCTATGTTTGTGAGAAGTTGCTCGTATTATTGTTTAAATTGGTGTGAATATAGTTGTTTATACAGTAATAGCTAATTAATACGTCTTGAATTAATGAGCTCCTTTTTGATGTCGGATAAAACAATGTAGGTTTACTTGATTGAGATTGTATGGTAATATAAAACAGGCCGCCCGGTGCTGCGCCGCCGCGCCGCCTCGAACACATCGTTGTTGGAGGAAACAATGTACCTCACACTGGCTTCCTGTCTCTAATGGAAGATTATTTCTGCCTTGACCAGAGTATTAAAGAGTATTAAAATTCCGTCCATCAAATTAGTATGTTACTTGTGCATTGTTCTTTGCAATTACGGGAACGTTATCAGATTGAATATGAAATTACTGTAATAATAAATGTCTATATTCAAAACAAACGTCGGTTTGATTGTTGTCGCTGCATATTAATTGGATAGGTATGAATATATTTTGATATGACTTGGGACACACATATTTACTAAGTCCTTCACCAAATGGATGTAGTTTTTGTTAAAACTGTTTTGTAGAAATATAAATCCTCGAGGAATCTTTATCCAAAATTTTAATGTTACAAAAATTACTACTGTTTGAGTACCCATTAGTTAAAAATCATCTGCCTAGTTCTTTTCTTATAAATTATATAGGAAATAAAACAAAACCCGCACTACCACAGCGCGTTCGATAGTTACTCAAACTCGTCTTAAACTCAGACGTCAGAGAGAAGGCCTCGTTGATAGACAAAATGGATGATGACATTGATATCTGTGAGCCAGGGTTATTATAGTCCATAGTGTTTTGTTTGACCGCTTAGCGAGACCTCTAGGCCACTTAGGATTAGATACACCATTGTACAGCTTGAAATATAAATGCGATTGATTTGAAAGATAACAGTAATGGCAGCGAGCTGAGATCCTTCTCTCGGTGCACCACCGAACTATGGTCGAGGACTACCTCAATTATCTTTAATCGAGGGTTTCCTCGCTCTCCAGCTTCTACAATGTGAGTGAAAAATGTAAACCTTTATAATGTAACAGAGAGCACACGTGTGGTTCTATTTCACCGGAAGTATTGTCGAAGCAATCACTACGCAAGTTGAAAGTTCGAAATGCTGGAATAATGGTAAATCTCACGTTTCAATCTCGTAGATCGATATCTGGCGAGCTTGTTTACCTAACTCTCGCCGCGGATGTGAGGACCCAGAACAACTCAGACGCCACACTGTCGTCTTGTAAAACGTGTGAGACGTCGTGTCACCAATCATTATGATTATGTTAGGAACTCCGTCATTATGTCGTGACACATCTAACATACGATTGTCATTACCGAGGAACATTGTCATTATGTACACGAAAACCCGCCCATCAGATATATTGGTTCTTTAACCGTACCGTTTGAATAAACCGAAGCGAATTGAAATACTCATATTATTTCGTTTCGTTTATGTCATTGATTTAAGTGGCCGTAATAAATTATTTTACCATAATATCAATGACCGGAAACATTTTAGAAATTGAATGTTTTTAGGGTTTCGTAGCAAAATCTGGAACCTAAAAATTTCGCCATATCCGTTCGTCTTTTAGCCCGTATTATGCATTGTATCTAGATCAGACACTCGTAGTAATAAAAAATTGTCTTAATCTCTTACATCGTATTTCAACATGCTCATTTGTTCATTATGTTTATAATAGGAGCATAATATTGTATAAAGTAGGTACCGTTTATCTTCACAATGCATTCATGTCTTAATTTTAAAGTGAAAGTTCGTGAGATAACAACGACATGATTTTTGTATGGCAACACTTGGAATTAGGAATTAAGACAAACTAATAGCACATATACATAATATAAACATTGATATGGAGTCAAAACTTATTTTTATGTTTGTTTGTTAGGTACGAGTACCTATTTGAACTAATAAATTAGTAAAATTATGAATTTCAGATAGCGTATATATTTGTAAACGACCTAGCCACAGGTGTATAATGTTATGTATCAGTCCGACATCATCTCAAGACGATACGACATCTGACAGAGTCGCTGTCTATTGTTGAGTGCAACAATCAGGTGGCATCAGCATAATAACGCGTCGGGAAGAAATCATCGCACGCTGATCTTTGAACTTTTTTGAAAGCCACACAATGGCTTTCTCTACATTATAATTACAAGGTATTTATTAAAGTTATTAGTGGAGAAACTAACGTAACAACTCGACGAATAATCTGATTTCGTTACATAATAAGTGTTATTATTTAGACTTTATCGCCTTTATTCAAATTGAAGCCACTCGTATGTGGTGTCTTTCGTAGGCAGTGTCGTTACTCAACTACATTTCAAAGTCTACGATAGCTTAGTGACCGACAACGGCGACTCCAATGTTTTAGTTTCCACCGTACTTTACACTAAGTACATCTACGCGGAAGTGCAGGACATAAAATAATATTTTGTTTATAAATATGTACAAACAAACATTTATATTTTGACACATGATATATAGGATTAAGGTACTCAAAGTTATTCTGTTGAAAAGGGAAGCGATGGTAATTGGTAGAAAAACAGAAAACACAACTGCTAAAAATCGAGGGAGTTTCATAAAAAAATTGGTTTATTTAACTCCGTCTATGGAGAAAAATTATAATGCAATCTCACACATTGAAATCGATCAAACGGTTGCGGTGTGTCATAGAAATGGACATACATACTAGTACATACATACATATAACGCAGGGATACATACGTTTGGTAAACATTACCCTGCTTCTGGCTTTGTCGGGTTAATTAGGTAACTTCAAAAACCATAGAAATGAAAATGCGCTAGGTTCATGTATGTTTTTACTTAAACAATGAAATATACAACAATGGTAAATAAAATTAAGAATCTTGTACTCTGTAACAAAAAATATTCTTAGAACGGGAATTTAGAATTTTTTCTCCTTTCCTTTTTATTTTCATAAATAACCACAACAAATGTTCTGCTCATAGAAAAATAGTTTTACACAATTCAATAATGTGCTGCTTAGTTTAAAAAATGAAACCCGCTTAAATAACTTATTTTAAGCTACGGACAAAATTAGAGTTAAAATGTTTATCATTGTACTCGGAGCGACGAGCGGCTCACACGACACAGAGAAAATATAAAAACCCGTCCATTTTAGCCTCTCGATATTTGAAACGATAAAAAAACGTAAACACATTGCAATTTCCTTAAAACAGAAACTGCATTGTGAATCTACATTTTTTTCTTCTCCTCCTTTTACACAACATAAAAAATAACATTAGTGATGTAACATAATAATTATGAATAATGTTTTTTGGATCTTAGCGCTACTGCCACCTTGTGAAAAATCATTCAAAACAAATTCGTTCCTTATTATCTCTTACAAGGTAGAAGTATTTATGAGACAATAAACTGTTTTGTTAATTATGCGCATAAGCTGTAGAAGATGACGGTCATAAAACCAATTTACTACCTCATTAGGCGAATAAAGACAAAAACCACATTGTACGGCTGTTTTAATATCGTATTTGTACGATGTCACAGCGGACACCAGCAGACTACTCTGCTGTTCCAACATATTAGCGAGGCTGTAGATGAGGATTCTAAATAACACCCTACGGCGATGATAGTCTCTCTGCGGGATTTTAATGTCCGTCATCAGAATTGCCTGTTTCAAGTTAGTGTGTTTTACCGCCTAAGACTACACCACATTCTCTATTATGGTGGGAACGTAATCAAGCGCTAATTAATTAAATATAAAAAACGCCCAAAGTTACAATCCAAAAAACACTTACCATCGCCATCATCATATTTACAACAGAAACTTAGGTATCTTCGGTAACAATAATTAACAAATGACTATATCGTAAATATTGCTATATATACAGAGATATGTCATGGACCTAATCTAATCTATTCAATCCCAACCATGGTGTTCAGGCTCATGATGTTCATGGTGTTCGTGATGGATTTCTACCCACACCTTCTCCCAGACTGGCTTGTAGACCTTCTTCCACGCTGGAACTTCTATCGTCTTCCATACAGGTACATTGATTTGTTTCCATTTCTCTACCCATATTTTCTTCTGGACAGGTACCCAGATTTCTTTTTTGACCGTCTTCCATATTTGAACTTTTTCTTCGACCCATTCCTGTTTCTTCTCTTTGAGCCAAGCTTGTTTTTTCTCGGTTCTCCAGATTTGTTTCCACTCCTCTTTCCATTCCAGTTTCTTCTCCGTTACCCACTCTTGCTTCTGTACCGTTTTCCAGATCTGTTTCCAGACGGGTTTCCAGATCATCTTCTTACGCCATAAATCATGGCTGGTGTATTCCCAGCCGTGGTCATCCTTCCCTAAATACTTTTCGCCCGGGACTCCTTCCTTGACCCACGCCGGGATAAAGTTCTGTTTCCATTCCGGTACCTTAACGTCTTTAGTTATCGGAACTTTAATTTCCTTCCATACTGGTTTGTACACTTTCTTCCAATCCGGGACCTGTATTTCCTTCCAGATGGGGATCTGCACCTCCTTCCATATAGGTTTCTTGACGACTTTCCACGCTGGAACTTGTTCTTCCTTCCACTGTTGTACTTGCTCAGTTTTCCAGGCGGGAACCTTTTCTTTTACCCATTCGGATTTCCAGGCAAGTTTTTTTTCAGTTTTATAGATCTGTTTCCATTCCTCCTTCCAGACGAGTTTCTTTTTCCAAACACCTTCTGGTTGTGAATGCCAGCCGGGAGAGCGTTTGTCCCGGGATACTTCCGAACTTTTGTCTTCTTTAAGAGGTACGGCTAGTGAGGCTGTGATAGCAAGAGCCACCCATAACTGAAAAAGAAAAGAAAAATTTACTTCATTGCTTTCACGTTTTCATTAACAGTATCTTGTTGTCTATCGAATGCAATAAATACATTGAGTTATACACAAAAAAAAAAAACTAATATTGATAAACACAAACAACTATTTTAAGAGCGTGCAGTAACTTTACCCCAGGAGCTTTAGTATTCTCGAAAAGAAGGTGGGTTTAATATCAGGTATGTCTATAAGAATTCACAATAAATGTTGTTTAACATTAAATGAACATAATCATATTTTTTTTATTTATAATATTAGTAACACCATTATTTTTTTTTTGATCCAATTTCATACTAATTTAAATTGTTGTTAATGTGTGTTGATTCTAATTAAATCTATCTTAGTCTTCTTTCTGATTACTTAATGTGGTCATTTTTATTCCAGAGAATATTTTATAATTCAGGAGGTGCAGTGAGAGACCTTCAGGATTAAAAATATTATATGTGGAGCCTATATTACTTGAGGGTGTTGTTCCGGGATAAGGTTAGATTCCCGGAGAAGAGTTTAAATATTATACTCAAACAAGTGAGGCGGACCACTGCTGTGCAACGCAATATCCGCTCTTGTACGTTGTACGTCCTGCTAGTTTACGAATAAAATATGTCTATGTCCTAAAGTAAGTAATGTTTATGTTGTTGCCATTCCAAACTTCGCTACAGATCATACAAATAATATTTAATGCATAGAAACGTTATGACGGCTGCGACTTTAACTTACAGCGGAGCTTTCAATGTATTTAATTTTATTCGTCCGCAAAAGAAGTTCGGCATTTTAAGGGAGCGCACATTTCATGGAAGTATCTTTCATGACTGTTAATTTATTTGATAGCTATTTATAATGAACACGACATCTAATTATATACAAATGTAAATAGTCATTTTAAATTACAGCGGGTACAATTTAAAAACAATAAAAAGTTTATTTTTAGAGTTTCACAGAAGTTTACAGTCGCAAATAATTCTAGATGTTATTAAATATGTAACTGACAGATTTGTAGGGTTCCGTAGAGAAATCCAAAGAGTTTTTCCATCTTCGTCCCGCCGTCCATCCTAAGCTCAAACACCAGAAATATTTAATAGGGCCTAAGTACGCCTATTTATCAAACCGACAAAGTGGAGGAATACAACCCTTTCAATAATAATATTTTAAGCAACCTACTTCAAAAGTTTAAACTAGTAATTTTATTTTAAAGGCAAATCGGCATATTGTTTATTATTTGGTTTTTAAAATTGAAATCAAATCACTCTCATCAAAAAGGATTTCTTGTGAATAATAAACAGATAAGATTCAAGTATGTAATATTTTTCGTTTTTATGTTTTTAACTGTAAATAATTTTAGTGTCATGTATTTTGTATATTCTAGGCTTGTAACATAATTATGTGTAGGGGATTACAGCCTTTTTTCCAACGTTAGGTAAATAGAAAATAATGGCACTATCTTAATGAAAATTTTTACTGGATGTGGTGGGTAATTTTTTATGGACGTGTATGTTCATTTCTTTGGCCCGCTCTACAATCCAAACTACTTGGTAGAGTTCCTTATATAAGATGTCATAAATTCGTCTGCACTGTGAGAGAGACAGGCAAAAATATATATTTTTAATACAGTGCCCCAACCCCGCAATTTTTTATCCATTGGATTATTTATTTTTCTATTAATTATTTACTGACTTTTGCTTTAATTTTGTAATAAAAAGTTTTATTTTATTCCATTAAAACATGACTAGACAACATATTTATGTACGATTGCTGATATCATGTTTATATTATGGTTTGTTAAAATGCTATTTTCTAAGGTTGATAACTTATGCACTTGTGTGATTTTCTCAGAGTATCCTCGATGTGGGAAATTTTAAAGAAAAGCCCTCAAAGGGAGATTTAACACGTGAGCCAATAGTCTCGCAACTACGGAACCACACATTACGCTTCCCCTGACACACACTTGACATTTTATTTTTATTTTGATTTACATCAACGGTTTATGTTTTTTTGAATATCGTATTAGTCGTCACTGGAACCATTATTAATTACTAGCTATCAATACACTTTCGTTTAATTAAGTCACAGCACATCACATCACTTCACCCACCGTAATGGTCAGCGTCCGCATTTTGATAGTGTGGAGCACGCCGCCGCGACTGCCCAGCACGAGCGGCCGCCGTTGTATTTATCAAGGAGCCCCTCTCTCGGGCTGCGGCCGCGGCTCGTGTCGCCGGCTCTGCTGGTGCTGCAGGAGCTGCCGGCGGGGCGGCCACTCAGTACACCACCGCGCCGGCCGCGGCGAGCATGCGGGGTTGCTGATAACATCTCGTAAATAAACAGTTTCCGTATTATGTTTATGATCGCAGGTATTTATTACAAAATCCTCCATCCCTAGTCCTCGCGACTACGGTGTACCTACATTACTTGTTCTAATAGTATAGTTACAAATCAGCGAAATCTATACCAGTGTTTAGTCTAGTATCATGTGGCCACACCTATGAAAATGTTTACTATATTTTGTTTCGACGTCACTAAATGACGGATGTAATATGAAGAATTTTTAGTGCATCTCATCATCGGCAGCCATCACTGTCCCACTGTTGGGCTCAGGTGTGTTCACTCAGAGTGAGTGGGATACATTCCGTAGGCCGTATTAGGCCACGTGACATAATATTTGTCACCTATTGCGTTGGTAACACGATGACTTGCATATAACATCATTGACACGCCAAAAAAATAATATCTTCTACACTTTCTATGACACGGGCGATTACAATTTTTTAAGTACTGTATGATACAATGTAATATATTGTTCTGCCCTCGAAAATGTAGCTAGGTACTTACTATTTTTTGAGTGCTCTATCTTACATCCATACCTACATACTAGAGATAAGGCACTAAAGCTATATCTAAGCTTTTTCGGTCCATGAACTTTAAATACATACGAACATAATATTTGAATAAATGATACCTATTACAAAATTAGCATACGGTAGATGTCAGATATCCGAAGAGTCCAATCTTCACGTTAGCTAAAATTAGGTTATTTCTTTGTTATTTAACTGTACAATAACCGTGCATTGCAATCTTGGTCACACACAGAGTTAGCTTTCTATGTTGTTATTAAATGATCTAAAGACGTCATCTCTGTGTGTGGCAATGAGTAATGAGCCTACTATTCAGTTACGTCTTTTCTTTATTACTTTTTATTATTAAATGATAATTATGATTCATTTAGGTACTTTCTCACGTCCGTTGCCTACGTCCTCCCTCACACTTGAGTTGCCACGATGTACTACGTATATTATTTCCATTAGACTGTTATTTTTTTAATAAACAGTACAACCAGTGTGTATTATTAAAGAATTTGAAGAAGAAGAAGGTTGGTTGATTCTATTTTTACAATTCGCAGTGACCATTGCTTTAGTTCACTACTTTTCGTCGATTTTTTTTAAACGAGTCGAAAACAGGATTTGTTAAAGATAGACTAGAGGACCCGATCTGTGGTCAAAATTTATCATATCAAAAAATGAATTATAGAGTCGATCGATATACCCGTTCGTAAGCCCCAATCAACGGGGTCTTAAGCCTGCCCACTGTGCGTTGTATTTATTCATGAAATGTAAGACTGTGTGAGCTTGCTTTAATTACTTGTAACAAATATTTTAAATTAAACAAGATTTCGCTATAATTATGTTCTTCTTTGGCATATAAACTTGAATCGGGTCAAATATAAAAATCGTACGAGCATGCATTGTTCTGAAAAATGAACTAAAAGTTGAACCCTCCACGTATTAATAATAAAGAAGATAACAAAATAAATTACCTAATATCTATTAAATAGTTTGCATCTCTACATTACATATTCATAATCATTATTGTAGGTTACATTAAATAAAAATAAACACGGTTTAGTGACTTTAATAATTTGAAAATAGAGACGCCGTGAGCTATTACATAACAACACCCGCATGGATCCGTAGCTTAGAACTACGAGTATTCGTGTCAATCATTTCTCCTGCGCATGTTGTATACGAGTAGGTAGTAGGTACGTAGCTAGTGCTCGGGCGAACGTCGTGAGACTAGAACCTGCATGTCCTCATAGGGTACCGTGGTTGTGTAACGGCCGGGTCGTGGAGAAATACGTGGCGAGCTTAAACATAACAACATTCAAACTGCACTATTATCGATTCCGACGAGCGCCGCCGTTATTACTCGACTGCGCTAGAAGGAGGGTAATGTTCTTCGAGCGTGTGTGTGCGCACGTATGTACATTTCTTTGGTCCGCTCCTGATTACGACATGTGTTGTCATTGGCTTGCGGCAGGCAAGACGAGCCGAGCAAGGTAGGACTGTCACTGCCTGCCTTCTCTTGAAACGGTGTGTCGTTTTTATGAACCCTTATAATATTATGGGTTTTGATTATACTACAAAAACAATCTTAGCTAATATTAATGCAAATACAACAAGAAAATTTCGAAACTTGGACTTTTAACCTACCCAACCCCTTGAGCTAGGGGATGGAAAATGTATGAAACTTTCGCCAAGTTAAATTAGTGATCTGAAAATTGAAGTAGGGACTCTGTGTTATAAATAATTAATAAACATTTGAGGTTTTTTGGGAATCAGTCGCTACCCTTTAAATTAGGGTATTGACGATTGTAAGGGTTTTCTCTACAATCTGATGTGCGAGTTATACACTTTTAATAACAGATTTACATACCTAGTTATAATACACAATAGAAAAAGAAGTGAAATCACTGTTTAAAAGTGATAAGATCTCACGTAGAGCCAAGCTTCTAACTTTTAATACTACACGCCCAAAACAAGCTCTAACCCTACTAACCCTACGCCCTATGTACTCATGCACTTTTATGCTTTAGAGATAAAATCAATATCAATTCTTTGATTATTACCTCCTCAGTCGGTCGTATTTCACGAGCAAGATATCAGTATGTATACAGCTTCGTGAACCCTCATAGTACAAAACGTTTAATAATAAACTAATGCATTACCTACTGTCATTGCAACATTTGAAAACATTAATTTATCTTATAAAGCAATTACTGCGCCGGAGTCATAACAACATTGTGTCCAGTGATAAAATACCTTTGTTATTAAAGTTGTTTACCTCCCGTGATAAATGGTTTGACATGAATATTAAATGTTATACAAAATTGTGGGCTTCTTCACATGTTATTTGTAATGGTTAGCTAATAATTTCTATCGGCGCAAATTGCTATTTTATACGCAGAAACTGTCTAGACGATTTAATTGGCCGATGAATTTGCATACCGCGCACGGAGCTCGGCTGAGCCGAATTGTTAACTTAATTATATTTTCGTGGGTGTTTTTATTATCATGACCCACTTATAAGTTACACGTCCGTCATTTGGGCTCGACTCTCTATAATAAAGGTTGTTTCATTCGTTTGAAGATTTATAAAAGACACCACGAGAGATGATACACATAATGAACTAGACGACATTTCACAGGAGGTATTAGACTCAAAGCAAGAGAATCTATTTCGAGAATGTTGTTCTGTCCATGTACTAAATATCATTAAATTCGTTCAATTGTTGATGATTTACTTAAAACATAAGAATGTAAACGATCACATCATGTAAGGGGCATGTTCTATTGGACGTACAGACGTGAAATCGAGCTAGCTACCCGATTGCGACCATACTTATCCCGTAGAAACTAGAACGTTCAATGGGATAAAAAGTATCCTAGAATCTAGAATCCGTCTCCATCATATCAAGTTTCCTTACTAAGACAATAAATACAAAAAAAAATCGTCCTTAACAAAGCTTACCAGCATTAAAATAAAAAAAATATCTAATGTACAGTTTGATCCTCGTTGTAGTTTCATTATCGGTGTAGTCTGTATGTAGATTAGTACATATAAGACCTCTGACCCCATCAGTGGTGTAGTATAGCTTATGATAATGTCTTTATATTGCGTACTATTAATAAAAACTCAGCCGAGAGCCGACAATTAAAACTTAATAATTATTCCATGGTATTGCAATCTCCAGCGGGTCCATATTATAGTTAAACAACGCGCGTTGCAAAATATTTCTCTGTATGAATAAATTTAACGAAATGTGTGCTATACGTATTCACAATGGAGCTGGTATTTGACCATCCGAACTTGACCCGATTCAGGTACTATTTGAATAGTTAGTCGGTGACAGCGGCGGTCCTTGCGCGTTACCATCTTGCCGGTTCAACAGTCAACGTGAAGCATACGAATTAAACTTGCACACCCTTCGCTGGACACTATGTACTAATACTACTGCACAATTCTGTCACAAACATTTCAAATGTAGCTTTGTACTACAAGGGAAGTGGAAACATGCCAACGACGCACGGTGATGTTGTATGTTCGTTTGTGTTATTGTGATCCATTGGTCATTTTCTACAGATAAGCGCCGTAGGGCAAAGTAACTAGCCCCCTATATACCACAAATATGACAATCTTTGAAGTTAACACGTAAAATTAGTCACTCAAAGTCCAAAATTAATCTAGCTTATTGTTATTCTGATAAAATAGAAGATATTTTCGCTCTCTTGTGAATGTTAATGAGGTATTACACATTGCTTTACAACACATTATTACAACTGTTTATGAATAACACAGCGCCAAAGTGGGATTCTCCATACGTTTAATTAATAGTTACACCACGTGCCTATCAATATTAGGTACATTAGCAATGCCAGAGCTTATTTGAACATATAATATAACGTAACGTAATATATAATATAACGTAATTATAAGAAATTTTTGTATGTCAAAATACTGAAAAGGAATATCAGAGTAACACATGGAATTTAATGCTTGCTTTAATGACCTTATTATACGTCATGGATACAGACAACCGAAGCCCAAGGAAGACAGGAATATAAGGAAAGAGTAGTTTTAAAGATAAATGGCATTAAATTGCACAATCACACCTCAACATTACCACGCCTCTCACCCTTATCGCATTAATCTACCATCTCGGTCCTGTCGTGGGTCAAAAAGTAGTGTTTTTCCGTTACAAGACGCGTAAATAAGTTATATCGTAGTGCGTGAAGCCTTTCATTATGTTACGGTATGCATTGCTTTTTAGCTGCCAAATTAAGTTGCTCACGTAACCGTTGTGTAATCCTGCAGAGGTGGCGTCTTTTGTTATTGTACGCTCTGTTAATTGGGTAATAGGGTTAATCTCGTAGCATAGAACATAGATGGTTCTTTAAGATAAGATTAAAATAAATGTTTAAGCAGGCAGATAGATAATATAAGAATTTATGAGTGAATTAATCATTACTTCTATTACATTGTCGTCGACAATATATTTATTGCCATGGCTACACTCGGAAATCTAATGCGTGTGTCAGTGATTTTATTAGCTTTTCTGTCCCAACCTACCAGCTTTTTGTTGTCGGACGCTAAGTATTTTCTTGAAGCTATTAGATTCTGGTATAACTTCACCTTTCAAGTAAGTACCGATTGATGCTTATTATTAAATGTTGCTAATATTTTTTATGAAAACACATCAAAGGCCTAAATGCGAGGTAAATCTGTTTTTTGTTGCAATAATGCCCTTCTTTGCCATTATTTTGTGGTTTTCAACAAGTACTTTATCTTTTGATAGAATTACATTGTGTCGTGTCACGACATATCGTATGCAATCCCTTATCTTGAAACACTTTCTGCGGCTTGTACCTACTCGTATGTATTTGGTAACGTAAATTACTGGCAATTACAGTGAAAAAAGGTGTAGTGAATGATTTTAATTATTTTCTCTCAATGTGCACTTTTTGCTTTTGAACCTAACATTCAAAATGAGTATACTTGGTGGGTTTATTATGTGGCATTCTAGAGTTCTGTTCAACATTTTCCAGTTCAAATCTGATGAAATGAAGAAAGGAGTGAATGAAGAAAGTACTTAACGGTTACCTGTACTAGAGATTTATTGTTGTCTAAATGGATCAAATTACAGAATATAAAATACATTTGTTACAGTTTGGCCTGATTAAATATGTAAAAAATCACCAAAACCCACTACGTGACTGGGCATCAATGTAAAAACGGCATGTTTGTAAGACTGAGCGAATGATATTTATGAGGCCTATTTCTTACACTGTTGTGTTCTTCGGTCCGAGCCGCTAGACGAAACTCGGTAATTATGGAAATTTACTCTCACGGATTGCAAGTACATCGCTGTAAGTGGTGAGGTTTGGAGTTCTCAACTATTGTGTTACATAATGTTAACTTCGCCTCTATGGTGCGTAGAGCAACGAATGAAGATGGTTCCGTACTTCCCACCGTGCTTGTTGCTTGGCCTTTTCCTGTTCTGTAAATTGTTCATTACATATTTCTACAAAATTTCATCTAAGGGGGACTCAATTACGATTCTTTGTCCGTCTGTTTGACTGATAATAATGCGCAAATTCGTGAACGGATTTTAATGTCAACTCATATCATGCATCAGTATCTTCATTAAAAAAATCTCATCATTAAATATTTTTGTTTTAAAGCAGGTCTAAGCTGCATCTGTAATCAGGCCGATTGTGAGGAAATAAACTATAATTCCCGGATCCAGCTTAAACTCTTCAATCATGATGTTTGGGCGCTGTGATTGAATTATATAACAGAACACTAACGTCACCTGACGTAGAGTGGAGCCGGGTGAGAACACTTCAAGTGCAGTTTCACTCGCGACCATACAGAGATAAAACCCACGCAGTTTTGTCATACGACTGCATAATTATAATTTATTATTACGTTTACATAATAACGTTTACTATGACTGTTTTATCAAATATTAATTACGATGTAGACTATAACATATAAAGAATTGCATAAATTACAGATAGTATAAATAAGATATCACTGGTAAGCAGTATTATCGTCGGTGCAACATTAACACAGATTGGATTAACAGTAATGGTTACCGTTGCTGTGATGATCAAGAAAAAACTTTCTCATTTTCATCGAACCAAATTAATCTCAGTAACATACAAACATGTGTATACATTAGGTTGGTATTAATATGAAATCTACGAGTAGGTACGTAGGTGTCGTGAAGTTACTGAAATGAAGTATTACATAACATTCGTTATGGAAGGCGCTGCCCTGCCTGCCAAAGTTATTTGTACAGAGTAATTTTTCAATTATATAACATGTGAACTGATTAATATACATAATTGTTGCTGCGTCTATTGTGATTATGTCACGTCTAAAGAATTCGAAGGATTGAGGGCAAATCCATGTGTGGAATATGTTTTAAATTTGTTTCAACTTGCAGCTTACAAAATGTTCTTATGATGTGAATCCGTTTCAGTGGCTATGGCTCCGTTGTTTTAACTTTATCCGTTGTTGTTAGTCTGTCAGCGCTCCCTCCAGCTATCCGGTTTTAGGTTTGTCACATACATCCACGGGCGGCAAGGATGGTGACACTGCCAGCTGGTTTGCTATTCTCATTACATAAAAACTGCAAGGAGATACAGCGCGGAATCTAATCTGTCTACGATTTACAAATCTTAAAAAAAAAAAACAATAAACACTCAGTAATGCTAGAATAATAAGCTAAATAGGAAATGATACCACACAAAAAGAATCAGACGTGTAATAAGCGCTCGGCGTGAGCTCACGAAAACAATTGACATGTTTTTTGTTTAGAGTACGAACCAGATGGTGAACCATTATCACAAAGACGATAAGGACGCATGCAATGTAGCGCGGAACACTTTTCGGTCGATTACAAAAGATGTAACATATCATACGTGAAATATATATCATCATTTCATCATCATCATCATCATTACAACCCATAACTGCCCCACTGCTGGGCTCGGGTCTCCTCTCACAGTGTGAGGGCTACAGGCCAAAGTCCACCACGCTGGCCCAGTGCGGATTGGCATACTTCACACACCTTTGAGAACTTTATGGAGAACTCTCAGGCGTGCAGGTTTCCTCACGATGTTTTCCTTTACCGTAGCAAGTGATAATTAGTATCTTAATACGCACATAACTTTTTAAATTAGAGGTGATATATGAGATAAATATATATTATTGTGGGTAATAATCTGGTTCTTTAGCAACACATCTGATAACTTATTATGTTGCGTTGTAAGCTTAAGTCTTGGCTCACCTATTTTACAACAAATGGTTCAGGTTGCAATAATATATTATGGTTTTTATGTCAATGTCGGTTGGTAGTGTAAAAACTATCAATATTAACGCACTTTTTGTCTTTGCGCGGATGACGGACGTGGATGTTGAGGTTGATGGTGTTCCTGCTACTTTTCAACTTGACTGGATTGCTCTCACGCACCGAATTTCAAATAGACACAAATCATACAGTTCACTCCAACTGAAGTTTTTTAATATGTGCGATTACCACACAATATAATCATGTATATTATTTTAAAAAATACTGTGACATTGAAATAAGAACAATGCGTCACTCAAAAATCTTTGTATAAAAAAATTTCACAAAACAAATCTCGCCAGCGTACGTTGTACCGGTTGCATAAAACTAATGTGTTTTAGATTACAATATAAGCATACATGTATTTCTCACCTCCATGAATGTAACGACACAGTTGCAGAAACAATAACCCGAGCAAACCATGTCACCGTCATAACTCAATATCATCAGGAGATTGTTTCTTATTTGTTCTCAATTTATTATCCTTCGGCTTCGTTCTTGGTTGCCTGGTATTTCGCACACAGTAGGTATCTTTGTGGTGTCTTTAGACAACAATAGACTTAAACTTTTAAATCAGGCAGAAATATTTTTAAAAGCTTCGTAACTTTATCTCCGAAACCATTAATTTGTTTTGATACAAACTGAGTGTGGATACCGGAAAAATTATTAATTTCAAATAAAAATTGATAGCATAAATACATATTGCATAAGCCAATAAGTTCACGTAAGATTCTTATTATATTGATCAACACAATTTTCCACTTCGTATACGTAAAATTATATGCACGGAGCACTATTAGCAAGTAGGAAACAAAGTTTGCATTATACAGAGAAAGCCTTCGCCTCCCGTTGTGCAAATTCATCCGCCGCACTCGAGCCCGCACTCCGCGTACAGCTAGTGGCTTCGAGTTGAAGCCATTGGTTCCAGTGCCGGTGTATTCCGCATCACGCTAACGACCATAAACTGGTGGAACACACAGTGTCAACATCTTTTTGAATTTCGATATTACGGCAAATATAGTGTCCCCATTACGCGGGTCGAATCTGTGTTTAGGACAGTAAAATTAATATAAAAGACGTTGGCTGTTGATAATCAGTAATTTAATTTAATCTAGGATATCTAATTAGTAGTATAGTTTGACATGAGTTACTAGTTTATAAAAAAGGTGCCCTGTAACTTTTTCTAAAAATGTATTTATCAGTGGGTCAATGGAACGACGATCGCTATAATATTCTGCGACTCCCAAACGTCACATGACCTGGCGCTATGATAGCAATGTTAGATCGCGATGAGTCGCATACTCTGACATTCTAAATATTACGAAATTATTACATAAGTAAGCTTATATTATCATTACCAACTGCGATCATTAATACCCATAATCTACTAGAGATTATTAAATTCTTAATATTGCATTTCACCAATGCAAAAAAGAGAAATCGTTGTTACCGAGTGGGGCTAGTTATAATTGTAAGAATGAAAAGAACGCCCACAATCTGTCACGAACCATTAAAGTAGAGCAACACTACCAACTTTGACTCGGGTGTATGTCGTGCTAACAAGAACTGATTTAATTATATAATTACTCGTAAACACTACTACCGTTACTATATTTAGTTATTCGATGTCGACGTTGACTAATCACTTAACTCTAGGCACGCAACATACAGAACTTACTAATCACTCCTTCATGTCATTAAGTCTGTCAAAGAAAAAGTGTCACTTGACATAGAGAGTGAACTTCCTTTTCCGCGATTAATAGATATTTATAGGCAGATGTTAGGGAGATAACGACCTTACAGTAATGTTTATTGTAGAGTAATAACAAAATGTACTGGATCCATTATTTAGCAGAGATTTGGAAAGTAGTTGCGAGGATTCGGATTTACGTGACGAATTACAATCAAATACCAAGTTAAATACTATTTATAATGCTCACTTTGAAAGTTTTCATTGTTTAAAATGAAATTATTTGCAAATGCACGAAGACTACGTTAATATTATTATTATTATTTGTTTTTTCATCATAATTATGATTGTTATTATTATTGTTCTTAATTTAATGCTCTTGTGTTTTTCATTGCAGGCAGGCCGAGCTGTAAGCCTACATAAATATTAATTGATGGTAATAATTGTAATTTATTGTCAAAACAGGCGGTTACTGATACTTCAAATGTATGTGTGTCTGAAGTAGCTAGTGTTACCGATAAGCAGTCATTATTTTAGATTGTAATGGCGACTAATAAAATTATTTAAAATATTTTTGAAAAAGGGAAGATCATGAGAGGCCGCCATCGGCTATAGAGTTGTCAGAGAGAGAAATGCAAAGACACGGGTAAAATACGATTTATTGTTATTTTTAATACTTATAAAAAATGATTTAAGAAGTGTGTTTAATTATCACAGTCATCAATCCCCGAGGCTATTTACTTATTTATATTTTTAAATTGTTTAGTTTTAATTTTGTAAATATTCATGTACCTAAGTATAATTATGTAAAATTTTGTTATAATTTTTAGATTAGTTTTCTGTATTTTTAGCTTGTAATATCACTAACATTTAACTTAACTTATTTTATATTGTAATTTAAATTAATAAAATTTTGCAATTTTACATTTGTAACATGGAAGTTAAATACGGAGAATTACTCATTATAAACGTGAAAAAAAGGAAAGTAAATATTGTCGGATTGCTGCCATATTTGACATGGAATTATTGCCACTTCTATAAATAAAAGTAGCTAGGTATCACGGAGTCAAATAAACACCTCTTACGGCTACTTAAATTGGCAAAGAATGTATGTTCGTTAAAAGAAAATATTTATTGGTGGCGATATTAGCGGCTTGCGGTTGCGGTCAGAGTTAGTGTCGAGTCATCGCGGTGACACGAGACCACTTCAAGTTGAACCTGATGATGCAAAGGCTGAGCAGACCGAGTAAAAATCAATGTTGACGTACTCGTAACGACACTTGAAATAGATCATTAAATTGTAGATATTTGACGAGCAACGTACATCTTGAACCATATGAATATACGAAAGTTTCGAGGTCACAGTCATCTATACTAAGAAGCCTGTTGATTGATATAGGAACTACAGGAAGATGAAATAGGATTTTCGTTTGGCATTATCCTACGGTTATCCGAAATTAGATTCTGTATGGAAACGTGTTAAAAACAGCATAATAATTGCATAATAAGTAAAACTGTTATTTGGTCCGGAAGTGCGCGTAATTGGTCAAACGTGTACTGACAAAATACTTTATGATTGAACGATTTTGACTTTGAACGACCGGTTGAAATAAGGTTGAGCGTTGTCGTGTTGATCGGTTGACCTGAAATATATTGACGGCGCCCGAACTGAAGCCTTCGGGGTAAGTTGTATAATATTCATCGTAAGTTATCGTACGTTAGATAACTGATCGAGTCATGTGTTAATAATGAAAAATAATTTGATAAAATCTGTCAGATACATATTGGACGACGTCAGAAAATGTTCTTAGCCGAGTTAAAATGTTCCAAAGACCCATTTAACGATACTACACACGATGCGCTACTGTCTAAAAAATAATTAATTCCCACATAACCAGCTAGGACAAAATATTATTCCATTGTTTTGTAGGCGTTCTTTACCTTACTCTCCATTATATTGTTTGGCTTTCTGAATAGTAACAATGAATGAACTGTTTCAATAATTTTGGGAAACCAAATCTGGGAGTGTTCAATTCACTTATTAGAACGATAACAGTACAGACTTTTTAAGGAGTATCAGAGACTCCTCTTATATTCTTACATAAGTGCTTACAAATTCCGAAGGTCCGTCCACTGTTGGTTCCTCGAGCTTGAGATGATGATGATGTTCCTCGAGAACTTGGATGACATATACTCACATCGGACGAAGACGAACTTCATCGAGAAATAGACTGAATATGCAGCAAGTCTACAAATACAGGGTATTGGAAAGAGATAGTTAAGGAGTTTCACTTTGTCATCTTGACTGTAACCTTTTTCAACAGTATTTACGAGTAGTTTTATCTTACGAGAGATTTGAGTCGAAAAAATTCTTAATTCGACAGAATCAAAATAAACTTAGGATTGAGTATGAAGGACTTACAGATGCTCGTGCCCGAGACAGCTGACCGATGGGAAGGGTCTGTATATTACCTTCAACATTTCATAGCGGTTCAAGATAATGCAAGATACATTGACCATGTGAAGAACTTAACCGTATCTGCATCTGTATGGAACACGCTAAATGTATAAAAATATCCAAAGAAATTCAACCCATAGACTCAAGAAAATGTAAATGGCAATCTTCTTTATAGACTTATAATCGTAATTCTTTCATGAAAAATGGTGTTAGAATTGACAATAAATGGGTAATTACGTACAACATACATAATATCAATGATATCAATATTCATATTAACGAAGAGATTTGTACCACTGTGAAGGTAACAAAATATCTCTACATGTATGTGTATAAATAGCATCAAAAAAAGTTTTTAAAACCAGTGAACGCAGACGTTTCATCAAAACTGTCAAAAGATGCCTAACAGCATTTTTGATTTTATGTCAATCAGGCCCAGATGCAAAAAAGCTACCGTATACAGAAGTTGATGAATTGTATCGGATTGTCATAAAAAATGACAAAAACGGAGCCATCGTTTCCCTCCCCTTTCATCCCTTGCACCGTGAACGATATTTTTAAGGCTTCTTCTCTTAAACGTTCGCGGTCCAACGTCATATGAAAATATGAGAACAGTAAAGTTAGGGTAGTATTTAAAACATTTGAGGAAACAGCACGAGCTACAAAACGATGAGGAATGGTCAAGATGTCTACAGGAAGCTCAATATATCAGTCCACAAAACCTTTCAGAGATCTATTCGCCATCATTCTGATGCTCTGCAATCCACAAAATCCTACACCTTTTCAATATTTTTATCGTCATTCAGAAAGCTTATACGAAGACATTTTACACCATTAATGTTTCTAAGGATATTTTGTGTCGCAATCATTAATAATATCCTTAAACTTCATGGAACTAAAAACTAATTTTTGGACTTCCTGATCCACTTTTTTGTTTAGATCAGAATTAAACCTATAATCAAGAGAAAGAAAAGAGATTTCTAGAAAATAGCTATAGACAAACAACAAAAATTCGTTGTGGACTGCAGTTTGGAAGCCTGTGAAGGAGGAGGAGATTATAAAATGTTTGCTGTTGATGTTTCAGCTGCTCCAGGTGGAACAGCAAAAACTTTTATACTTAAACAATAATGATGCACATTTTAAGAGGTGACAGAAATCCGAAATTCCAGTAGATTCGATAGGAATCGTAGGAACTTTGATAAAAGGCGGAAGAACGGCACATTCTAGATTTAAGTTACCTGTTCCACTGAATTTCATTCAGCAGCAGATCCGTAGATGACTAGACAGACACTCCAACGATAATATTTCTAGTATGCAGAACATAAAAGTTGAACGCTTGGCCTGGCAGTCTTTTTTGCGCTTCTCTTCGAGTGAAGCGTTATTTTTCTGATTCACCTCAGAATAATAAAAATAAAAATTTGAGTAAGGAACAAGTGATGCCTTAAATGATGATGCAGTTTACTGAAAATTTTAACAAACTTGGATTTTTGTGACTTATTTGAAATTAACCTTAAACTGGTAAAGCTAAGTAATTAAACAACTTTTGTAATTAAGACCGACGCATTTACGATGAGTGGAGTCAAATGGACCAAGGTTTGGTAAATATTTATCTGTCCATGTGACGCATCCACCGATGAAATCTCTGCCTTAAGTCAATTGCATAAGAAAATCACAAAAGATAAATATTACTATCGTTTAGTAATGTTATTAGTCATTATGCTAGTAAACACGTCCATTACAGTCAATATTGAATATTTGACTTCGCTACTGTACATACAAATAACCTCATACATACCATCGGTTACTAACATTTATGTGGGTAATACTAGTATCCTATCAACACCAGATTTATAGACTCCGCTTGCAATAATAGGTAATTGTGATAACTTTCTGATGACTTCACAACTAATCAAAACATACAACAAACAAAGGCACGATAATTGAGCAATTGATTCGTTTTTTTTCTTTAGATTATGAGCGAGATGGCAAATAATTATCGTACCTAAAATAATGTAAAAACCGTAAAATAACACCTTCAATTGTCTACATTATAGGGATGACTTTCAAACTGGAGACAATTTAATCATTAGTAACAAAAACAGTTAATATTAATCCATATTTACGATGAATTCCAGAACAACGTGTCATAAACTATATTTGACGAGCACTGTACTCTATTCTACACCGATCATATAATACCTACACCTACACCTACACGTTCATGAGGTAACAGAAACGACAGCTTATCTTATATTTTTATTGAGACAAGCCATCTTGGGAAACTAATTTCTTGGTCTGTAAAACCATAAAAGAGTTTTATTGGTTAGAATTCATTCACAGACGCGGATTGTCTATACTTTAGACTGAGGAAATTTCTTGAATGTCGACATTTCGTGGCACTTTTATAAACAGCGGGATTGTACGAGGAATGTTGGCATTACGAAAATTTATCCAAATATTATATTTGTTTATAATATTTGCAAGGTTTCATTGACCTCGTTGCATCATAAGTTTTAATGAAGACAGATATTTTTAATAACGGCGATCGGTAAGTAATTTATTAGTACCATGATCATTTATTAATATTTTTGCTATAACGATTCTAATCTCAGTTGATGATTATTAAGATATACTTAAACAAAAGCTGTGCAATATTTATGTCAAAAAGAAAAAATCTTGTTTAAACATAACCAACGTAACAATTAAACATAAATTATTCTCTGTGTAAACCACTAATCTAGCTCTTAAACAGCTTTACTAATGTAATAGTTACACTGAGACCTGCCCACCAGGACCGCGTCGTAGCGGATGCGTTAGTTACGAATTCTGCTTCATAATAATCTTTGGACTCCGATTTTGTTTGTGTTTAAAGTGTGAAGAGCGCGCCATTAGTCACTCGCTTTGTTTTGTCTTTAACACGACCATTCGAAACGGTTACGGCAATGTAAGCTTTTACTTGACAAATATTGTTTAAGTAAATAAACCAATGTGTTCACTTCGAGACATGCGGTGAAGGTAATTTATTGCTTTATTGAAATATTATGTTTACGAGCCGAACCCGACGCAAATGGTAAATTTTAAGAAACAACTAGTTGCTAATAATTATGAAGAAAATAACACAAATAAGTTGAATAGGTACTGTTGCGTTATTTGCTAAACAACAACGTTGAAATTATTATTTACATGATTATATTTCTTTCTGTACGGATGTTCGTCACTGATCTCCTCCCAATGACTGGCCGGATTTTATTGAAGTAAGCAATGTTAACAAGTTGAGCGGCGACCGGAGGGAGTTCGTAACAGCATTAGGTACATTTATTATTATTTTGACCACAGCCTTACGCGGGCCGTCTTAGCCGTTGCACAATGAATGAGACACGTAAAGTTGCTTAGAAAGTGCTTAAGAATCCTTACCATTAGCTGGCAGTTACGACATTACGTGTTACTAGAATTTCCAACTGTTTATAGACTATGCGTTATTTCGAATTACTAAGAATATTGAAGGTTTTTAGCCCAGCGGCAGCGATCTGATAGTTGAGCAATTCCAATCTGCGATAGGTAAGTGACTCCCATCGATACACAATGAAAGAAGAATACACAGGGCTGAGGAAGACGAGACATTTCTCCAACATGTTTAAAGCAAACAATTGAAAGACCAACAATTCAAAGAGGTGAACGTTATAATCGAAGTTAAGTTAAATGTGGCAATGAATATGTTTCTACTTAATATTAGAATGCGCTGAACATTATTCTACAACACGCTAAAGACTGTTTACAACTTCGGAGAATTTTATTTGAAATACATTGGTTCAATACAAACCACTCTGAGTTTAATTTACGCCACAATGATAGCTATGAATATGATACATTGAGCTGTGTTTTATTGGCGAGATAAGTCTTGTACATAGTTTAAGTTGTAATAGTCACAGGAATGGTAGACGAGGAGACCACAACGACCGCCGTCAATGTATTGATTAACAGGGTCAACATAATTAATTAACGGCGAAGACATGACACAAAGAGTTCATTTATTAAAAAATCTATTAGGTACTAGAGCGAAATGAGAACCGTAGGCATATCATGCATCATGAGGAGACCACCAGGGACGGGCGCCCCACTGGTCGCGTGTCAGATAGGTCCATTGTCCACACCTACCCAAAAGTGGCACTAGGAGCCCTGTACTAAAAAAAAAGAAAATATTTCGTTCCCGGTGATTTTTTTGAAGAATTCCTTAACATTAGTAAGGGCAAAACTTTGGAATTATTTCCTTTCATGAATAGGTACTTTATGTATGTATGATTTAATATCGATGATATAATTATTTGTTGATGAGAACATATTATTTTATCACAATTTTTGTGAAGCGGTCCGTGGAAGAGTATTGAGTTCGTCTCATCACACTTTGATTATTTAGTTACCAGGAGCGCCGGGGTCAGCCGTCAAGGAGAGATCCAATATTTAGAAACACAGTCAGGGGTTGTGACTGTAACTTTAACACAAAACACAAGATAATAGAGAAGCACAATCCGCGTAAATATTGCAACCAAACGTAGAAATAACAGTGTAATAAAATTAAACCATTTACTTCAATGTGTCATGTGTCATGTTTGACTTTTTATTGGCTTAATTTGCCATATTCAAAAACAGAACGTCATCGTGTCTTGTCGTTTTAAAAATAAAGAATTGTGTTTTCTTTTTAACATTCAATTACATTTAACATAGACATTTAATTATTTTTATTTTTCAGATATTTAATTGTTTTGTAAAAAAATATTTTATGGTAGTAAATGTTTTAATATTCTAGGTATATTTACGTCAGATTAATGGTCCAAACTTGTCAAAAAAAATGTCCTATAGGTAGGATTGATTTTAAGAGCAATACCAAAACCAAATACCTAATAATATGTCGGAACGTAAAGACAGTATTGCTTTTTTTTAACACTTTAGGAATGTGAACAATACCTACAAACCGCAACATCCTCAGATTTGAAATACTATGTATGTGTATTGTATACCTATGTATTGTACCTACAGTATATGTATAAAGCAACTACAGTCAGTATGGAGTTGGCAAATAAAATTAACTGTTCATTGAATAATTGATAAATGAACGTTTCAGTCCAAAAAATAAAAATGTTATTACAATAATAAGTGCAAATTGCCGAATCATAATCATGTCAACAGTATAAATAACAATACAGTAGTTATCGTGAAAACATTTAACGAGTGTTTTTAGTAGCGAATGCAACAATTTATTATTTTATTTATGTCCACTAAAGAACCTCTCGTCGGGATCAAAAGGCACGCACAATGCATCAGTAAAAGCGATTAAAATGAATGAATATTTAAAGTTTGTGCGTTGTGTAATGGTGTTGCGGTTTACAAGATGTTTCATTGAACCAGAGTCGAGTGCTCAGCGGCAGTTCGATCGACAGGTCGAGTTCGGTCGCGTAGTGGCTTAAGTATGTTTTGTGGACTTAAATAAATAAACAAAAACATTTTAAGAGGTCTATTTCCACCGACGCTAACGTAAATATAACCATAATAGGGCTCTTGATTAGATGGCACAATAATGAGTATAGGATGGTATTTTCACGGGGTCAGTCAGCGCAATGTTATGTTGTCTAATTAAAGAGCTCGTGTTGGTCGGCGGGACGTTATTGCAGTTTGCTAATTAAGCTGATGCAATACAACGCAAAGCTCATTATCACTGACAACTTATAAAATTGAACTGTCGGGAGTACCATACTTCAATATGAATGGTCTTCTCGTAGGATACAAGCATCTAGGTATCTATCCAATGCTGTAGTAGTGTTTCGACACTTAATTCGTATGTACCAAGAAGATTCACCTAGTATAGTTCAGTTCAGTCTTACGCAACTAACACGCAATTATCTCATACGAAATTTCTTTCACTACACGTAATTATTATTGGTACGAAAGTGAAATCAATGTGCGTACGACCGGCGACAAGGTTGCGATGAGCTGAAATTAGTTAATATGTAGGTGGAGCCGACATTCCGATACGTAAGACCACTTAATAGGGTCAAACGTAATGTCTAAGCCGCTCTGGTAATTTACGGCTGCACCGAGTCGATTTCCATCTTAGAAATTCAACCCACGACCGTGCCGGCTCAACGGCTAAAGAAATAATAAATTCATAGTAATTAGGATTTAATGTAATATGTGTTATTTGAGATTCGTAGAGATTTAATCAGAAGTGAATGTATCTTTTGACCACACCTTGTAATTTTCCAATAAAAATAGGAGTGTACCTCTTAAAATTTGTATGTTAATTAATATATTGGTTATATTTTACCGATGTAACTTTGTTTACATCAATGCGGTCAAGACCGATATATTTCACGGAGATAATAAAAAGCTGTCAATAGATGTTTGCGTAATATAATTATGTATGTGAAGTAAATGTGATCGGCTAGTATATACTATTTATATGATGAAACAAGAACAACCATAAAATCACGTGGTGTGCGATAATGGAGTGTATGTTAATGTGTTGGCGCCGCGCAACTGTTATGTTAATATGAACTGCTTTAATATGCATCGTTAAAAGCCTACGGCCAATACTTAATATATATTATTGTTCGGTTTATATTCTGTATGAGGGCGAACCCGCGCAGAGCCGTTCACAATATTTTGTCTATCAGACTTCAATTCTGTAACTACAACAGGCTGAGAATTTTCTAAAAAAAATATGTCAATACATCGGGTTACATGTTGTCATATGGAAATGCATAGAATGTTATTTTGTAAGTATTAGAAACCGAAGATGTTGTTGCATATTATAATAGTATTTTAATGGTTGTGTTGACTTCGGTAGCGGAATGTGTGAGGTTGTTATGACGGCGGCGGCGGCGGGCGGCCGCACACTGTGCTCTATACCAAACCTGTTCACGTTAAAATAGTTCCATGGTTGTACAGTACCAGTGTCGTATTGTATTGGAAGCTTCATTAGCCAAGTCTTAAAGAAATGTGCAACGTTTTGCTAGTGGGCACATAACTATTTAATATCCCGCCATTTAATAACATTCATTAGAATATTTTAAAAACTACAATATCTCGAATATCCATAGTAAGTCTGTATTTCAGTATTAAACAGCACATATTCTAAGTTATAAAAAAATATATCTCTGTTAATTGAAAGAGGGCTGATATTATTACGAAAAAATAAAATAACAGGCAAATTACAAAACATTTTTAGCAGCCAGATATATTTCGATGTGATGATAATAATGAGATGGGTCATTAAAATTATGGAATGCGTTACAGCATTATGTATTATATTCTATTAATAAATGATCTTAGTCTTCACGCCATCTAGGGAATATGTACGAAAATATCATACCGAGGAAATCTGAGTTAATGTGTATTTTAATTCACTAAATTAAATAGTGGTCTCGGAAGACCCATTATTGTAGTGCAAGAACCATTTAACGATGTTGTAAATGATTCATACTTACTCTACCTGTACGGGATGGACAGGCAGACAGGCGGGCAGGCGGACATTATTCCTAGCTGAGCTTAAATTTAATTCTAAAAATAACTGTAAATCTCATTTTAAATCATTCATAAATCTAAATGGTTAATAAAGACATTTATCACAACAATACAAAACTAATAAATAACAGAAGCGACTCAGTTCAAATTGGTTGTTATCTCTCGATAACTTTCGCAGAGAATGAAGTAATCTCTGTGGCGCCCCGTATCGCTGGCATTATACTGACGATCGTAAAAGGAATCTGCACATTTTAATAATATGATAATTTATTAATTACCAAATGTTAATTTATAGTTATTGAGAATATTTTTGTTACGAAACACCGGGCGCGGTTAACGCCGGGAACTTTATTATCTCTTTTACGTATTTATGGACATTTAATAATACGATGTCGCCGTTACTACATTTCGCCGTCACTACGTTTCAGCTTTTTAAAAACCAATTAGCTCACAATGGAATGGAATTCGAGAATGCTGGCCAGTTTTTGTTCTTAAGGTTCCCATTATAATCGTCCGTTACTGATATATGTAGGTGCATATAACTGAGTTTTATAAATTAGTAATTTTTACAGATATAATTCTCTCGTTGATAGGATTATAGGTCATGACAGACTCATTCCGTGGTATTGGTATAGCAACAACAACATCAGCACAACTGCTATCTTCAGTCTCGGAGCTACGTATGACTGGTTCATATAATTTTTTTTTAAGATCCTTCAGATACGGCATGCCGTATTTGACACAAACATTTATTTATTGATAAGTACGTACCTATTCATAAACAAGTAATTTGATACGAAACCACATGGATGGAATTTAACTGGCCATGCCATCTGGTTTGGAGATAGCTATTGTAAATGCCAGGTCAAGTATCTAGTATTCTCGATCTTACGAGTAGAACCTAGATCTTAGACTCTTTTCTACTTACGTCATAATTTGTAACGTGCCTAAGAAACTCATTACAAAACTGACAGTTTAGTGCCTATTGTTCTTTATTAAGATTTTGAATATATTCTATTATTTGAAACTGGTATTTGAAATCGAATACAAACCAGCGATTTGGCAACGACTTTCATAAGCTTCGTGTTACACCGTACACAATAATTAATTATAGGTACCTACCTGTATAAATATTAGGATTTGATTATAATAGAAATCGCTTTGCATGAATTGGCAACCGCATAAAAGTGGATGACGTACCTCGATGGCGAGTGTGTCGAACGTTATTACAACAAAATTAATGTAGTCCGGGTCAAAACTTGAATTTCTTAATGCGATTATTTCAATTCTTGTCATTAGCGAGTCTGGTTGTTTAAACAAATGTTTCCGCAATTCTTTTATCATCGAAGCGTAAGATCCTCGTGTATTGTTGTCCGCGCCGACTTCATTATTTGGCTCCGGCTGTGTCGGTCGTCACAGATTAATATTGTTCGAGTGACTCACAGGACGGACACTGAGCTATTGTCATATCCATCACATTACTTATTTAGCAGGATGCACAGAAGGACGATCGATAAATTATTTATTATTTTTTATCAACTTTTAAATACATATTTCCCAACGATTACCGGACTGCTGTTTGTGGATTGCGGTTCTGGGTTCGAATCCCAGTGAAGTAGCAATTTAATTAATATTTAGTATCTGTTTTCAGTCATTAACACCCAGTGCGTAGTGTTTCTGTTTTGTCCACGTATATAAAAAATAGAAAACGAATAAATTGCAATATTGTTACGTTTATCAAACGGACACTAGATTTCTTTTGCTATTTCGCAAGAGTTCATGTCAATTAATCCCCGTCTGTCAGTTGTGTTAGATTACAATATCACGATGCGCATATTAAACTATAAGCTGAGGTCAACTATCTAAACAAATCTAATATATTGTGGCAGCTCAGCCAAACACTTGTAAGTACGGAGAAACCTTATATTACGTCATTACCTACAATTTAGAAACAGACAAGATATACGTAGCTTATTAGCTTGTGCATGAGCAGCGACCGTCACAGTTGCAGTAGATGACCCAGACCTACTGTTACTACTTCTCTCAGAGCAATTTCACCTTCCCACTAAGTAATTACAGTTTAACGGGTTTGTTGAATCCATCTCTACCACCTCTCTCGATGTAGAGAATCTTATTGTCTTGAGCGGCTCCATGCTTCGGAAAACATGTTAAGTCGATAGCTTCAATTGTTATGTTAAGATTCAGTCGGGTGGCATACACTTCTGGAACTAGTGTAAATCCGTAATAACTTCTAATACTTAATATATATTTTCCATATCAAGACAAAATCAGTATGTCAGTAGGAAGTTATCACTCTGGTAATAGGTAAGGAGCTCCTTCAAGTTAGTCAATTAGCACCACTTTCCCCGGTAGCACAGTTCTTGCCGTCACAGCAATCACTAGAACAATGGTCTGGCGCACACGGCGCGGAGTCTCGCCCTTCAAGTATTAATTTGCTTCTGTTGCTGGTCTGTTCAAACAAGATGATCGGCAGAAACAACACATTTGAGCAGTGATTTTATTTACAAGTTTAGTTGCTCATTGAATTGATGTGGTCTGTCCATGCGCAGCAGTGAGGTACAGTGAGGTGCATTTTCTATGCACAGGAATGGTATAATTTTTTCACTCGCCCTCGTTTCTTCTTCGAAGTCAGTTAGACTATCAGTCAGACTATTAGTAGTTCAATATGGTAGCGTTTAGTAAAAAGAAATGTAGATCGATGGTTTTGATCTACTATCACAGAAGTAGTTAGTAATGGCTATGTAATGGCGACGATAGTGAAGTGGATTTCTGGAAAAACGTGCCTTAAAAGGGTAAAACCAAGACTAAAATGTTGTATGTAATCTCACTGATTCTTAAGAAGGAGGTTTTCTTATGCTGTGGTAGGTATTTAGTGTTTGTTAAAATAAATACAATGATTATAAAAACCTCTACAAAACTTTTTGGAAAATTAGCCCTATAAGGCGTTGTATGCACGATTTTAAAGATTTTCCAAATCTTTGTGGCAAATATGATATATGCAGCATAGCATAATATAAACAATAATTAAGGTGAAAAATTTATAAATATTATGTAAGTGTATGGGACGGCCGCAAACTAGGTCACTAAACCATGACTGATTACTTATTAAACCATCTTACTAAGTTCATAATTATTACATAAAAAATATTATAGCTACCTTTATAGGTACTTATACTACATACACACACACGCGCGAGCAAAGTTGTTAAACACTTCATTGAAATATTGCGGTCAAACCGATCTTGATTATAGCTTATTACATAAATAGTCAATGTACCAATAAGACTTAGACACTTGTACTGTGCGCACGTCATTCGTAAACACACTTACAGCTTGCTACAGGAACCTACTTACCCACATAAAATAACTAATTTCTCGTTCACTGCCTTCAATCTCAAGCGTGTGTAGAGTGTTTACGTAATAATATCAATGCATAGATTGAACAACAGACAACATTGAATCATTCCTTACTATTCTTATTATTACATCATTTCGTACTCAAATGCCTAACCTAATTCTTAATTGATTTCATTAACAAGGTCACTACGTTACACTAAACCCTACATACATTGTGTTGCCTATTTTAAAGTAAGAGTAAGTGTGGCCTCAACCCACTCACCACTTACTATTGTCGACTGAGGAGGCGAAGACCTACAGTGAACTGACCACGCTGCTGCACTGCAGATAGCTGATAGGGTTAGGAGTCAACACAAATGTCTAACGTTTCGATGCGGTTAACTAACAACCGGGACCCTCAGTCAACGTATCACCCAGATCTGTCATTCATCCACTTCCCGAGTGCTTCTGCGGGTACGTAACTTCGTCGATCACTTAGAATCCACGTACCTAATACTGGAACGGCCTCAAAGGGAGAGTGTTGAATTTATCAACTCAATGTGATAGTTTGTGAGGATGGATGTATGAATGTTTGTTAGTTACTCAACTTATACTATGTAAGCTATGCATCAGAAAAACACAGGAAAAAATAATTTATTATGTATGTGATGACTAATGGGACACTTATTAAGCACATGGGATTTTTGTTTTAATAACGTCAATTCCTTTATCATGGACAATGCTCAATTGGTAGACGCAGCTGTAAGACACACACCACGGACCAAACATGGAACACAACTTCAAAGTTCACCTGAATGTTGACGCGGACGTCGAACTCGTGACATTTGCTAAGAAAGCCGATTGCGCAATATCGGCGCGAGCAGCTTTTGTTCACTCCGTGAAATTATCTTAATGTATCTTCGTACGTATTGTTTGGATAATGATCCGATGGAATGTAGTGGTTCCTGGTGAACATCTAGTTATTGAGTTATAGCTACATTATTAAGCTTTCCATTTGACAGACTATTTATTGTCAATGTAGTTGTAATAACTTTTGTCATAACTGCGGAAACTTGAGTCCCCTTGCACGGTTAGTTTTGTTAAATTACTGACAACTGAATGAGCTTTTACATTAGAAGTGGGCCCAAACTTTGGAAACGGGCTCACTCATTAGTAGATAATTAGAATGATTTTATTAAAAGTACCTATTGGTGAATGAGCGATACCAAAGATAACAAGATCTCTCCATCAGGAGCGAACAATTGATACGATTATATCAATGAATTTATAACAATGCGAGAGGAGCGAACGACTGGGAAACCAGCGGCGGTCAAATATCTCCACCTAGTCAACAGCTCAGATACTCGAGCATTTTCTTCGCTTCGAAAAACCTTGCTTCCTGATGTTTGCCGTTCTCACGATTAACACCAGCCACAGAGTAATAAATAATATTTAAACGCAGCTATCTTACCTGCTGTTAATTCTTTTCATATTATTTTATGTTATTGCGAATTATTTTTCGACTAGTTTTAACTCCATGGCGCGGCACGGCAAATTAATTTAAATTGGTTTTCCCTACTCGAGGCCTATTCAGTTACGAAGAGAAATCGGTGCTCAGTAGAATTGGCCTCTAATGGGATGAAGCCAAGTTGCCTCTATTAAAATCTTATCTGCGCGTTCGTGAGAAAAATATACTTGAACTTAGCAGTCTCGCGTCGCGATTGTGAACACCACTCGGCCCATTGTTCGCGGCGACGAGCGCTGGGAACACGACATACACATCACACACAGAACACCAGAAACCAACACTAATCGGTTCACTAATTTTTGGCGATTAAATAACGTAACTACTGACGGCATTACATCGATATTATAAAAGTCATGCAAACGAGCTATTGAGTGCCAGGTTATTAAGATCGATCCAGTTTAGGTTGAAGGGTACCTCCTAAATAGGTATACCATTATTTGCATAGTAATCAGATAAACCAGGTGTATTTTAAAAATCATTAAGTAGGTAACTGAAAAAAAATTGCCAGTTTTCTTACCTACTTAATTTCATATGATATCGGTGCTTACAACACTTGATACTTACCATAAATTAGAAAGCCAGGGATTAAAGTAACCTCGATAGGTCAAATACTAAACTTCAAAACACTCTATGTAGGTAGGTGCGAATGACGTATGTACGAGTATGTAGATGGAGAATATGATTTGATCTGACACCAACGCACCACGCAACTAAGCAAATGCTGAAAAGACGTGCTCAAGAGTTTCTTTCGCCGTTTCTTGAATAACAATAAAGCACGTTTATATGGAGGTAAATTAAAACAAAATGACGTTCATGTGTATTGGAAGATTATTTTGAATTATAATTTGCATTCGAATGACCGACAGCGTCCGTGGCTGCTGAAGTCGGTTGTTGACGGCGCTCTGTGGCTCCTCCATACAGTCGCACCATCAATTTGTTTATTCGCTAAATTCCCTCGCATTCGGTACAGCAGCTGTTATTAAATTGTGTAAGAGCGATTAATTTTTAATCGCGGAACCGACAAATATACGCGTAAGTATTAATTTATTCACCGTACCGGCTATCCAGCTTTCTAAGATGTTTTACGTAAACAAAACTAGCATAGATAAAGCGAAATGATACGTACGTGCACGCAATTTGAGAAAAAAACGCGTGTAGTGGAAATTTTAGCAATTTAATTAAAGAGAGAGACCATTGCCTCGATAATCTCAACACAACACCATCCCAGAGACTGTTGTCTATATCAGTATTTGATTTTATTTGTAGTTTAGTCACTACAAAATGTAAAGGTAATCTTTAGCTGGCCGATCTTAATAAACATCTTGTGGTATATTGAAGAGGGACAAGTATTGTTTAGGACTTAAAGTATTAAGAGTTATTGAAACACTTCATTTTAATAAAATACATGAAACATAACGTTAATGATGATGTTGTCGAAACAGTTGAAGGCACATGAAAACTAAGGGATCAACCATACTTTATGACACAAAATATATTCTTGTAACAATATCATCGTAGAACAAGATTTTTGCACACACTTGCCAATAGGTACTTATTTTATTTATAGAAATCTATTATGGCAAGTTATGTAAGTGAGGTAGCTACCAGGAAGCCATAACCGTGGTTTTGAATGATCTAGAATTAGATACGAGTCATATTGGCTCATTCGTTTTAATGTTGGGAATACTCCGGCCGGCCTCCGGTGTCCGGCCGCACCAACAACAGTGGCTAATCTAAAACATGCAAAACAGAACATTGTATGGAAATTCTTGATCACGTAATTGATTATATTTTAATATCAAGCCTTAAAGTATTTTTAATAAATATATTTATGACGCCCAGGAAATTGCGTTGAGACTCTTGTTTGCTTTTCCTTATAGTTATTTAACTTTTTTTTTCAAATCATGCTCCTATGATTTTACTGAATAGCAATTGTAAACATCTGACCGGACCGAATGGGGCCGACCTTACTGTTCTTAGATGTAATCACGTACGCAACACAAGTTCTGTATTATCCAACTGCGCCCTGAGCTGTTTTTTTATCGAGCGTATTCAATTATGTCAATTTCTTCTTCGCTCGCTCTACAGCCTAAACGGCTAACGGATTAGAGCATAATGAAGCGTCATTGGATTTGTGTCTATTGTAAGGAGTGAGGTTGTCTGTTTTAATGTCGGGTTTCTATTACCTAATTATTATTACCAGTTGCTTTCAATAAATAACACAACATTATCGTACGATTTGTGAAGAATATATGTGATACCAATACGTAATACTATTGTATTATTTATTATTCAAGTTAAAATAAAATGCTAAATGAATTGATATTATATAATTATATAAGTATCGCAATATTGCACGATAAATTGTAAACAACTCACAACGCTCTACTCAATGCTAAATTTGACATGGATGCTTCGACATTCAGCATGTTAGAATTGAAGGGATCTAGTCCGAATATTGTGATATAATTTTATTATCTGACTGTTGTTATTGAATAAATTAATAGAATACAATTTTTATAAGTAATTTGATGTATGTAGATGTACCTACGAAATACATTTTCTTAATTTTTTTAGTTAAGCTATGTTATTGATTTTAAAAAAGCGATATTTAAAGTTAAAATTAAGTTGAAGTGCTCTAACAAAAATTTTATGCGTAATATGTGTTATAAATACATTTATTTTAGAAAATAAATATATTCTAAATATGTTCTTTGTTATACATAGTACCTCAAAAATAACAATTGAATCTGAATAATTTATTAACACAAATTACTTACTATCAAAGTATTGGACCCTAAAATTGGTAAATCTATTTTTCGTCGTCGAGCATTTTTTTATATAGAGTTACGTCAGAGTTTAAACATCCACTTGGCAATACATATTATAAAACAATTAAAACGATTTACAACGTCGAATGCTGTTAATGTTTGCAGATCTTATGCCCCTTATGCCATTTCATCGCAATTTTTACTTCATAAGAATAAACTTGGTTCGAAGAGCGACGATACAATGGAGGAGTTGTGGACGGAAATAGCTTAGGAAACGTTAGGTACTTACTCTACATTATACACTCAATTTATACAAGCGTTTGTGCAAGCACCTATAACAAGTTACAAATTACTGAAGTATTACCTAGCGTCGCGCAAGTTGCAAGTTTCGAGGGTAAAACCGGAAAACAAGTAGAAAAAAACCGGAAAACGATTTTAGTTTTCAACATGACGACAGTAATATTGAGATGGGAAGAAATTTAAAAACATTAAATTTGAGTTTGAGAAATATATTGGCGTGGGCTCGTGGCCAGTGTCGCTCACTAATGATTTTATTAATGACATCCTCTCTCGTGAAATGACTGATTTTCAAAATACAGATCCAGAAAATATATATCCAGCTTCAACAAAAAAAAATCAGAAGAGATCATTTTCAGACTGATATTTCATTGAGAAAATGAAAAACGGCCAATTACTGGAACGACCTTGGTTGTGCTATTCAACCAGGCTTGGAACTATTCTTTTTTTGTTTGAGTTGTAAACTTTTTTCTAAAACGCTTTCTCAATAAACAACCGGATTTTCTGATTGGAAACACATAGGAACTTATTTAGAAAATCATGAAAATTCTAATAAACATAAAAAAAAATCTATGTTAGCGTGGTTTACACGAAAAGCAAATAAGTCTGTTATAGACAATAAGCTCCAGGATCAGTTAAAAAAGAAACAGAATATTATCACAATGTCCTAAAACCGGTTATTGCCTTAATAAAAATTTTAAGTATCAAATTCGTATTCATACTGGTTTATACTTATTTAATATTCTACAAAACTTAAAAAAAAAAATGGGCTGATACTGGATAATTGTAGGGGGCAGTCTTATGATAACGCAGCTAATATGTCGGGTCACTACAAAGGTGTCCAAGTATTAATAAAAAAATGCGGATTATGTACCATGTGCCTCAACTTAGTTGGTGAAGAAACTAACGAACACACTAACTAACGACCGACCGACCGACTTGCCAACCTACTGACCGACCGACCGAACGAACGAATGATCGAACACGAACAAACTAACGAACGAACAAACAATCGAACAAATGAACGAACACGAACGGATGAATGCTAGAACGAAGGAACGAAAAAATGAACAAACGAACAAACAATCGAACAAATGAACGAACACAAACGAATGAATGCTCGAAGGAAGAAACGAAAAAATTAACAAGCGAACGAACAAATGATTGAACACGAACAAACAATGGAACGAACACGAACGAACCCAAACGAACCCGAACGAAAACGAATGAACGAACGAACAAATAACCGAACAATGAAAAAAAAAGGGGAAAAAAAACGGACACGAACGAACAATGGAACAAGTAAACGAACACGAACATGAACGAATACGAACGAATGATTGAACACGAACGAATGAATGCTCGAAGGAAGGAACGAAAAAATTAACAAACGAACGAACAATCGAACAAATGATCGAACACTAACGAATGAACGGACGACAAATAAACGACAAAAAAAAACGAACACGAACGAACACAAATGATCGCACGAACAAACGAACGAACAATGGCAAAAAAAAGGGAAAAAAAACGAACCTGAACGAACACGAATGAACGAACGAAAAAATTGAACGAGCAATGGAAAAAAAAGGAAAAAAAAACGGACACGAACGAACAATGGAACAAGTACACGAACACGAACGAATGAAAGATCGCACGAACTAACAATCGAACAAATGAACGAACACGAACGGATGAATGCTCGAACGAAGGAGCAAAAAAAAATTAACAAACAAACAAACAATCGAACAAATGATCGAACATGAACGAAGACGAACGAATGATCGAACACAAACGAATGAATGCTTGAAGGAAGGAACGAAAGAATTAACAAACGAACGAACAATCGAACACGAACGAATGAACGGACGAAAAAACAACGACAAAAAAAAACGAAAACGAAAGAACACGAATTAACGCACGAACAATGGAAAAAAAAGGAAAAAAAACGGACACGAACGAACAATGGAACAAGTACACGAACACGAACGAATGAAAGATCGCACGAACTAACAATCGAACAAATGATCGAACACGAACGAATGAACGGACGAAAAAAACAACGACAAAAAAAAACTAACACGAAAGAACACGAACGAACACGAATGATCGCTCGAACAAACGAACGAACAATGGAAAAAAAGGGAAAAAAAAACGAACACGAACGAACACGAATGAAAAAATAAACGAATGAACAATGGAACAAGTAAACGAACACAAACGAATGAATGATCGCACGAACAAACAATGGAACAAACACGAAGAAACGAACGAACAATGGAAAAAAAGGAAAAAAAAAACGGACACGAACGAACAATGGAACAAGTACACGAACACGAACGAATGGAAGAACGCACGAACTACCAATCGAACAAATGAACGAACACGAACGGATGAATGCTCGAACGAAGAAGCAAAAAAAAATTAACAAACAAACAAACAATCGAACATGAACGAATACGAACGAATGATCGAATACGAACGAATGAATGCTCAAAGGAAGGAACAAAAGAATTAACAAACGAACGAACAATTGAACAAATGATCGAACACGAACGAATGAACGGACGAAAAAAACAACGACAAAAAAAAACATAAACGAAAGAACACGAACGAAACCGAATTATCGCACGAACAAACGAACGAACAATGGAAAAAAAAGGAAAAAAAAAACGGACACGAACGAAGAATAGAAAAAGTACACGAACACGAACAAATGAAAGATCGCACATACAAACAATCGAACAGATGAACGAAAAAATTAACAAACGAACAAAATATCGAACACGAACGAATGAACGGACGAAAAAAAAAACAACGACAAAAAAAAAAACGAACACGAAAGAACACGAACCAACA
>LGAG01028134.1:8637-42058 GCA_001278395.1 Lerema accius
ACAATATTCCGCGGGCGAAGCTGCGGGCAAAAGCTAGTTAATCTATAAAAGAATGTTCCGGAATTTTCTGAAATGTTCCGAATGCCGAAGCCGATCCCTAATATCCAGTCTATTATTGAGTTCTCATAATAATAAGACTTTGCTATATATATTTACAATCGCTTACACTATATTTTAGAAAAATATATTGGAACCATGTTATTATTATATCACATACAAGTTTGTCGCAATATGACAAATTCCAAATTTATACTTTTGTCATTTCATGTACTTAGCTATTTTTCAATATATTTATAAACCACAAAAATTTTGATTCTATCCCCGTTTTTATACGGTATCAAGTAATAGAAACCCTACCTAAATAAAATCATGTCATTTTAAAATAACACCTAAACGTATCAGTACTAAGAAATAAATTGTACTTACATTCGTAGGCAAAACGAAATTGAAATCCATCTTATTCTTCTGTCGTCAACTGCATGATGGAGTTCAGATCTTGGTGTCCACCTTCAGCAGGAAGCCTAGCTGGTGACACCTCCAGGCTATGTGGAGTGGCCCCATCGCTTTGAAACCTCACATATCTGAAACAACATTACCTTTGTAATCTCAATAACATTGAAAAGAAATACAGGCACTCATAACCCCACAATAGGATTAAGGGAAAACATTTCTAATATCATGCAATCGAATTTATTACAAAAACACATTCAGCCACATTGTCAATCGAACGCAGTCCTCTTTGAACTTTTTATTTTCTATGTTTTAAAAGTGTACGAGTGTGTAAACTGGAGAAAAGTAAGATTAAAATTGTATTTGCGTTTACTTCATCATCATACTTAATAAAAATGTTGATTGACTGACAGACACGCTACAGCCTAAATGGATAGACCTAGAAGCATGAAACTTGGCACAGAGGTTCTTTCTAGAGTATAGGGGAGCACTAAGAACGGATTTTTGGAAATTCCCACTTAAAGGGGGGGAAATAGGGGATGAAAGTTTGTATGAAAATTAAAAAAAAATTTAAGCAAGCAGTTTGCAAATTAGTATTTAGGTTTTCGATACTAAGCTAAGAAGTGCGGATTTTAAAAATTTTAGGAAATGAACCCATAAGGGGGTGAAATAAGGGATGAAAGTTTGTATGAGAATTAACCAAATTTTAAAGCTAGCAGTTTGCAAATTCGTGTTTGGGTATATGGTTGAAAAGGATGAAGAACTTTATTCAACGATTTTTTAAAATCAACCTTTAAGGGGGTAAATATCACCGCAAAACTATAATTTCCGCAAGCAAAGCTGCGGGCAACAGCTCGTAATATATAAAAATATATGAGACATATTCTTATATACATATATCTATGTTAATAATTCAGTACACCTCGAGAACTGATTAATCATACACAATGTTAGCTAGCATTTAATCATAAAATATTTAGGGATAGTTTCGAGTATACCTAACCTACTTGTATATCTATCCCAATAGAAAAAAATATATTTAAGAAAACATGGAAAATAAAATGAAAAATGATGAAAGCAATATTGAACTTAGTTTTATTAATGACTATTATAATCTTGCTTTCAAACCTTTTCAATATTCTATTGATTGGGAACTCATTGAATTTTCTGATTATCACGTTTGAACGACATGCCAGTCACGATTTTGAATAATGCTTTATTAAATGTATGAATAATTTATCAGGGAGGGAAGAGTTTGGGAAAAATTTGGGACGCCGGTAATATACTGGGCGCAAATTGAGGTAAATTTGATTTTGTAAGGTGCGGTGGGGTGCAGAAAATAGTTATTTTTTACACCGTTTAGGTTATTTTGTAAAACTCAATAGTTTCACTCACTATAAAGGTGTTTTTTATACAAAAATATTCGTTATTTAATTAGAAAACATCATAAGGTCTTGACAAAGTAATAAATCGCCGGGAAAATAATTATAATTGAAAGTGTTTGTAACTTAGAGAGATACAGTAATTTGTCTACAGTTTTTAATCAACTTGGAAAAGGATGAGATTTTCATCCTTTGTGTATTTTTTTGTTATAATTGTATTTTTAATCACATAATTTTTTATTTGTCTCTGTTTCTGTGTTGAGTCTGATTTAATTTTAGTGTTTTTAATTGTGTTACTTTTTTTTTGTATGATTTTCCCGTTTTCGCAATATTTTCTATTTCTGCTCCTCTCTTATTCCTTTTATCGTGATGTTATATAGCCTGTAGCCTTCATCGATAAACGGACTATCTTACACTCAAAGACTTTTTCGATCGGTCCAGTAGTTCCTGAGATTAGCGCATTCAAAGAAACAAACTCTTCAGCTTTATATTATTAGTATAGATAGGTATATTATTACATGACAAAAAGTCTTACGAGAAGTCTTAAAGAATCCATCGCCACCTATATCATGGTTAAAAGCAAGCACTCTACACATTTTATATCCCATTCCGCACGTTGAGTATAAAATGTTGAGTTTGTATGTGGCATAAACTTGACATTTTATATGCTTCTTGGCTCTGAATAAAACTTGAATATGAGAGGTATGAGTATGTCTTCATTTTGTAACACAATGTATGAAAATGGAAAATATTAAGCTTTCACAATAAGAGCTAACAAATATTTGAAGGTGTGTACAATGTGTGGATAATTTACGCAACATACACATATAATATAACATTTGAGTGTGTATGTTTGGCTAGGTGTGATCAATGTATAGGTACTTATTATTCGAAATTTGAATGATGAATTTAAATCTCTTTTCTTTTTAACGTTTTAACTCTAAAAAAAATACATAATCTATGTCACTGTCACAGTAGAGTCGTAACTAATGACATCTCAGATGTTGGAATCCGTCAAAACATTTGGTCTTTAGAGCGTGTTAAAGACATAAACGCTCGAAAAACGCTACCCTTATTGTGTTGAACTCAGGAAACAATATAGTTAATTCAGTACAAAATATATTTATTAGTTTAACTAACACCTTCCTATCCTATCATGCAATAAACCTTTATTTATTCACAATTCTACACGAAATTTCTAAGCAAACTCCGCACTTCAGCATATTTTAATATTGCCGCACGGTAATGCTTGTGCAAATACTCACTTCTCGAACGAAACGTATAACCAAGCTTTGGGTGACAAAGGGTGTCTTCACATCTTACAGGTTAAAGTCGGTGGTATACGTGCGCGTCAATCATCACAACGTATATACGTAGATATATATTATATAATATCTCTTTCACTATTCGTCTCAGGAATCCTATTATAATAAGGATAGTTACAGCTATTGTTTTTTTACCAATGTTTTTCTATTTACGACGTTATATCCGCTAGAGGGCGCCAAATTTAATTTACATGACATGTAAGTAATATTCACGAAAAGCCATTCGCTTCATGACTCTTCTAACAATAGGTTTAGTCGATTTTTGTTTAGTAACTTTGAACTTATCACGGAATTGATTGACAGGTTAGATAGAACAGTACGTCTACCATGAGTTGCTGTAGTAAAAATCGAGTTACGCACGTACTATAGTAAATGTTAAATTACGTAACGTGTATAACTTTTAATGCGCCAATTTTAGTGTCTTATGTAGCTACAAGTAAAATCGCTAACGTAAACTCGATAGGGACCGAGTTTGATCATAGTGTTTTGTTTTTGAATGGGACAAAATTATCGAGTTACGTAAGCACTATAGTAAATGTTATTACGTAACGTGAATTGATAACTTAATGCGCACTATGACTGGTCACGTAGTTACAATCGCTAACGGATAGGGACTGACTTTGAAAATAGTGTGTTTTGTTTTTGAATGGGATGGGATGAATATAGTTCTTTTGGCTTCGGCACAATCAAGTAAAAAACGATCCGAAAAAATCTGAAGGCACCCTTGTGCACACACTTTGAGAAAATTGCTAGCGCCCTCCAATTCGTCGTGGAATACCTATGTAAATTCGTTTGTGTATGTAATGTGGTGCTTTTACCGTATAATGCATTAAACGCGTGTTTGAAGGAAAGCTCTTATAAAGCCTTACAAATACAATGCTGAATTTGTAAAGAATAAGAATAGGCGTGGGTGACGATTTTTTTTATTTGGTACATATTTTTTTATGTAAACCTTATTTTCTTTGAAATTATATTTGAAAAAGTAATGGGTGGAACTTGTTTTATTATGTTTTAAATACTATAATTTAACAAAAAAGAAAAAAATGTTTTTATACAATAAATACATGACGAAAGTAGGTTTGAATAATTGATTTTGGAACATGAAAATTATTTGCTTACTAGACAACGTCCGCGGCTTTCCGTATAAAAGTAGTTTTACAAAAGTTATTGTATTTATCACAAGTTAAACATTTTTTAAGAAAGAAATGAAACATACCCTTACAATAAAACACTATTCACACACAAAACAACACGACAAAACTCAGCAGTCCTTTTAACACAAATACGACACAAAACTGTTCTAAAAACACATTAGTTAAAACCACCGAAACCACTCTAAAACAATACCATTGGTTAAAACAACCAAAACCACTCTAAAACAATACCATTGATTAAAACAACCAAATGAGTCAAGCCAACGAGATGTTATGAGAAACAAGGAGGAAATACAGGAGCTCATTGCAAACGTAGTTTATATTGAATAATGGTTATAGCTGAGAGAAACCAATTAACATCAAGAAAATTGTTCTTTATCTTGCTCAACGAAAATACAACAATACACTATTAAAATGTAAGAATGAAATATCTTGACGTAAACGTTGTATAAGTAGGTATATATATAATGCAGTGATAGCCTAGCGGATTGAACTTTGATCTCTCGAACGGGACTTAGTGGGTTCAAACTCCCTGGACGCACGTCTAATTTAAAAAGTTATGTGCGTATTAGAAACTAATTATCGCTTGCTACGGTGAAGGAAAACATCGTGAGGAAACCTGCACGCCTGAGAGTTCTCCATAAAGCTCTCAAAGGTGCGTGCAGTCTGCCAATCCGCACTAGGCCAGGATGGTGGATTATGGCCCCCATAGTTTTCCAAATCAGGTACCTACTCTTGATCATTAATTTTCGTTTCTTATTAAATATCTTTAGTAAATTCTCATCAAACTGAACAACTCTTGCTATGACGACGCACATGCGTAATTGTTGCTCATTCAACTCCTAAACGGCTGGATCGAGTTTAATAAAAACATTGTGATTCATTTTAGACACAACGCAATTACAGAAAAACGACTACCCGGTCTACTAGTGATAATTAAGATAATAAACCCGGAATTTTCAGACTTGCTATGCACATTAATTATTCTCTTCGGTCATATCATTCAACATACCTAAAAAAAATTACAAACCAGTACATTTATTGATCGGAAACTGTAATCTATTTATTTTTAGTTTACATTGAGTGAACTAAACAAAAGTTCAACCTCGGTATAAATTGATTTCTTGTTATATACCTAAAGAGTCATCTAACAATGCGCTCTTAAAGCAATCAATCAATTGAAACGATAGGTAAAGGTATTTGTATACATAGAACAAGAAACGATAAACGAGTTTCAAATACGCTTTATTAAAATAAGGCATAGTCATAAACTTAAACTTACTGTGCTTCTTCAAGTAAACTTTAACTATGCCAATCTTAAAAACGGTACGGAAAATTTACCCCTTCACGTATTTATAGAATCTAAAAACAAATAAGATTTACCTCATTTGTCGCAATTTGTTGTCTAATTTTATGACCGCCTATTACACTGAAACAAACCATAAGATTCAAAGAAATGAATATTTGCGATCATAAAAGACGATATGGCAACGTTATCGTTCCAATTAAGAACCTCAATAATGGCGGGTTAAATGGGATGTTTTATGAAACCGGTTAGCTTACAGAATATAAATTACTGTATTATTGTAGTCTTTGATAACGATAATTTTATTGAACAGGTAATTTCTTTATCTACTCTTATAACTTTTCGAAATAAAGGTACCTACAATATACAATCAGATAAAGAAAGGGACTAATTTGCAACTGGTACTTTAAGTATAATTTTCGAATAATAGTTTTGTTACTAAATGTTTAAAAGAATCGTAAGAAAAAAATGTGAGGTTATGTATTCCCATTTTTTATACTAAACAATGCATATACTAACTTTATCTATTTCTCCATAAAACTCTAACTATGCCAAATTTCAAACTCTTACTACCGTGTTACTCTTAAAAACCGAAAATCGAAGCCCTTCACTTATTATAATGCCATTGACGTTTTATGTTATCATTATCAATAAATACCTATACTTTCTCAAAAAAAAAAAGAAAACGTCTTAGTAACTTAATATAAAAAGTATTGCTGGTACTTTATTATCGCTAATATAACTTTATAGGTCGTTTATGAGGGCGTTCACAATCAGAAATTACTGCCGGGTAAGGTCCATTTACATTGATGTTTTACAATCACGGAGTATTCGATTAAAGAAATAATTCCCATTTTTAATGCCGTGAACTTACGCAACTGAGATTTAGAGTTGCTTATTGCGAATTTACCCGCTGATAGTGATAGGTTACTTTTTGTTTTCAGTATTTACTTAAGTCGTTAAACTAATATTGGGAGGGTTACAAAGTTATGTCACTTTCAAAATAGAAATGAAATCAATGACACCCCATACGTTAAAACTGCTCCGTTTAGACTCTAGAGCTTGCCAAAGAAATGGACATACATACATACATACGCTCGAAAAACATTACCCTTTTTACGCAGACAGGTAAGAAATATCTAAAAACTTCCTATACGAATAACACCTTAATATAAAAGGATTTCGTAGTTCGTACATCAAATGCAGGTAGTATGTTGAAAGCAAGTTGCCTTACGGGCATGCTCTTGAACCAAAGACGATTCCCAAAGGTCTATCGATGGCCTACAATAAGTGGGTAATGGATGAACGACATAAAAGACGGGAGCGGTCGATGGACTAACCCAAAGGTCACTGGGAAATTTCTCGTGGAATTCAATAGCCAAAGACCTTCGGTAATGATGTTTGGGTATACAAATATTTTTATACAGAAAATTATGGTTCAATATTGATTGCAAACGTTTAAGTACAAACGTTCTAGAACTTATTCTTAACCGACTGCCAGGAGGGTAATGCATGTTTGTATACTTCGTTTTTTTCGTCGTGATTTAAAAGGTAAACAATCTTGGCACTACTTTTATTTATTTCTTTAATTTAATAAAATATTTAGAAGTATACAGACTGACATGAAGAATTTAAACATTAAATTATTGTTTATTCTTTACTTTTTTTTATTTGTGTCTGTCTTATTTTTAAATCGATAATTACATAAAAAAGACAGTGTAAGATTGTTTACCTTTTAAATCACGACGAAAAAATCGAGGTATATGTATGTCATTTTTCTTTGGCATGCTCTACAGCGTAAATTGCTTGACGGATTTCAACGTACAGGATGTCATTATATTCCCCTATATTGTAAGAGTGACGTAGTCTATTAGTTAAGTACCTCGTCAATTCTATGCAGTCGTGTTTTTTCTAAGTGGTGGAGTTGATTGTAAACTTTATTCCACGTTTCTAGAACTTTTCTCATCTACCTCAGATTTTAAATTAAGATCTCTATGAAAGTCTTTGTAAAATTTCTAAGAAGTTCCTATTCATTTCCGTCTTTCATTAACTGTAACTAGTACTCGTAGTTATTTATAAAATGTTATATAATATAAAATGCCATTCTATGGCACCACATTTATAATCATAAATACATAAATAAACAATATTCTTGAGAAATATTACACCCCTTCGTTCCTCAAAAGCGTTATTGTTGCTGGTAACAATGACAACTGACATATAAAAATGTTTTTTTATAGATGTCACTGTACGCATAACAGTATTCAACACTGGATAAAATAGTACTACTAACACGATAATAGATGTCGCTAGTGGGAAACTCTCGTGCTGCCATCTAGTAGCCAAGTATAATGCTTCCTATCTCATTTTCTCTCACGTAATTTCTGTATCTGTCTCTTTTTCTTTTCATCGAATTTAAAATCACAACGTTGCTAAAAAAGTTTTCACTTGAATAAAAACTGTTGACAATACTGAAATTCTTTTCATCACTAATCTTCACAACTAAGAAGGTATTTTACCAATTTATCCTTTTGTGCCTTAAATTGTTTAAGAGCTGTTATGCAAATGTATACATGAATATATTTTGAATGTGAAGATTAACTCGCTTTCACCGAGACGGAAGGTTCTTGTGAAAATATATAAAGAAAACAAAGGATATGTTAAATTTATTAACTTGGAATTAACAACAGGATTACGTAGCTTTGTGAAACTAAGTTTAACAATTTTAACGTCAGACATTTTGTGGTGTGTCAAAATGCCTTTTGACGTAGAAACGCGTCGCGTTTTGAAGTTTAATATTAGTAATAGATTTGTTTTACTCTTCCTTTAGTATATCAAATGGTAATTTGCCAGTCATTTATGGACATTGATAACACTAAACATATCAGTGATGCCTTGCCGGTGAAATTAAAAGAAAAATTAAATTAACCTAATAGTATGATTGTGTGCCGTAATCATTTCTTCATTCTTTCACTCTTTCATTAATTCTTCCAGGAACCTCTAGCAGAAAGAACTTGATGCCAATGGTGATGGTGATCGTGCGGTGTTTGGCAAAGTTTACCATGGTTATGGGAGGTTATGGAAGAAGTTTCCTATACCTTAAGACTTTAATTTCATCATCTCAGTAACACGTTTGCTCGATATCAGCGTGTAATTGAGTAGGAACGTCAAACTTACGCGTTCTAATTTACAATTAGATACGATCTTGTGTGAGTTACGACTTGAATATGAGATAGTTATAACTAGTTCGCGAAGGGCAAACTTCAACACTCGTTCATTATCTCATTAGGTATAATGATAGTTATATCACCCTCGGGACCTGATAATCGTACGTTCGATATGTGTACTAATATTTTTCGCGTTTCATTTCGTTAACAGTTTGGGAAATTAATTTTCCTTGATAGGCGATCCCTTTAGCCTAGTTGGTAGTGCCCCTGCCTGTGAAGGGAGGGGTCCCGGGTTTAATTCCCGGCTGGGGCAAATAAATGAGGTTTTCAATATATATTATTGTGATCATTATTTCAGAACTACAAGTAAATTGTTAACAAAACCCTTTGTCATTTCGGTAATTTTTTCACCTATTTCTCTAGATAACGCACCTAACAGGTTATTTCGAATCCGTACCCCCTAAATCCCCCTAGGCAATATGTGGATATTGCAGGATTTCAGGTAAACGCAACAAGCTTTCTAGGTTTTAAAATATAGAGCACAATACAGTTTTGTAAGTCAAACAACAACATGCAAAGTTGTTTACTACTTCGATGATACAAAATGCAAATAGCGCGAGAACTTTACTCTCGTCGTAGTTAAAGATTAAGTTGTTTACGGAGTTGTACGTTTATGCATTGTACTTATAAAAACTTTTTACGTAACTGCAGACGGTAAGCATATAATTTTGAACTGTATATATGTAATTAAATTCTCTTGGACTTCGTTCTTTACAATCATATTATTATTAAGCACTTAGGCAACCATAGTTTTAATGTTGGCTTATGTAATGGTACCTTGGTGTACCCCTTAAGAGAGACTATTAACTTCGAGTGGGACATACTAACGATTACTAACCGGACTACTAACATTTACTAACAGGATTAACCTGTATCTCAAAACTATAATTAAGGCACTACGTGCGTTAGCCAATATTGTATTAAAAATAGAACAAGTCCCTACGTAATGTACTTATTATGTAATAATATACTTAACAGAGCGACTATCTTACAGAGCTCTTTAATTAAAGATATACAAAAAACATATTTACGCTAATGTATTTTCTATGTCACTCATCTCTTAAACTAAACTTGCTCAAGCCGTTTGGTAGAGAAGACATACAAACATACACTCGAAAAACATTACCTTCCTTCGAGAGCAGTCGGGTCATTAAGTCAGTGGTGTGACGTTTATTTATACAAACGCACTCATTGCCCATTTACGCAATAACAAGAAATTGGAACAAAAGTTCTATTGAATCAGCTGATGGTGTCTTTGTAACTGTATTGACAAGTGTGTAAGTGTTCAAGCCATTATAGGGTGATGACACCAATAATGGACACAATTTTTCTATTTAAATAAATGTCTAATAAACAGACAAGTTACGATAGTTTAGATACTGAAGGTCAAAATAATAAGTGCCCATCATTGAGTTTCCCCTGTACATTATTTTTATAACCATTACATTGTTTTTTATGACGGTGTAAATTGAAGAGTTCAATTTCAAATCATTTATTTCGTCTTAGGAAGTAAAAGTCCACTTACCAACTTCAAAATTTAAAATAACAATGAATAACATAAAATTTAATTTAAATGAAAAAAACAGTTACGTTAACTAACTTAGCAATAAAACTTTCTAATGTATTGATAGACAAAACCTATTTAGTAGGTGTATATCATCGGCGGTGTGTCTTAAATATTGCTTTAAATAAAAAACGACATTTTTTAACGATAAAAACAATTATATGAACTTTAAGTTTATCTACTTTAATGATAAAAACATGAAGTAAAAAAGAAAAAAATTTAAGTACATCTACTTAAACTGTCGGTAATTGGTGTCGTCACCCTACTTACTGATAAAGTTGAAATTGACTATTGTTAGTAGTAATCAATTTCACCATCTTACTCACAGCTGAGGTGTCCGAGTGGTTAAGGAGTTGGACTTGAAATCCAATGGGTTATACCCGCGCAGGTTCGAATCCTGTCCTCAGCGAACTATTTTATAAAAAACTTAACAAGTTTACGGCTATATCATCCCCTTAAAGCATTAATTATCGCGCTAAAGATCACGCTGTAAAGTACTAAGTTTTTGTGCGAAAATTTTTGTTTTTTTTTTACAGCACACACGATATGCAGTATTATTATTTTATTTTTTTGTCATTTTTGTCTTTGAAAAATTGTTTTCTTTGCATCCTTTTGTTACTCAATTACATATTACTTCTTTAATATACTTAACATTATCAATTAAAAAGTATGTAGGCATGTTGTAGGGATGTTTTTAGCCACTCCATAATCCGTATTATAGTCGTTATGCGGAAAACGAAAATTTTCCCCTTTCCCAGCCGAAGCAATATTATTTACCTTAAAATATACTCAACGCTGAAATTTAATCACTTATAACGAAATAAATTAATCCCATAACAGCGTATAATGAAAACAAATCTTATATTTTAATAACAGTTATATGTTGTCATGAAATTCAAAGTTATAAGACTTTCAACGTAATACCAATGTACTTAAGGTTCATATTCAGTATATTTAATCACATATTGCGCGAAACAATATTATATTTGAAGTATTATTTTACGCACAGGTGTTACACGCAAAAATTACCTACGTTATTTAAGTTAATATTATTATGGCAGAAAGGGTTAAGCCACTTTACTAAAATTGACGCCTATAAGACGGTATTACCAATTACGAGGTTTTACCACAATGTAGTCTCTATATTGTGGTATTACTCTGTCGACGTTATCATTTTCTCTACGTTTCGGCTACTCTGTGTTTCGTGTATTGCAATGACGATGTTTTTTGGAACAAGATTTTTAATAGATACGATATAGATAACTTAATAATAGGATTTATTCATAAAACAAATTACCACTTCACTCAAGTAAGTTAGCTTCACACAAGCCAATCAATTATGGGTTTAATTAATAATAAATATATTTTTTAATTCTATATTAACGAAATATGTACCTATCACAAAACAATACTACTTTTATACATTTTGCTTTACAAACCATAGGTATTAGTATGAATTAGCGTGCGTACATAATTATATACGTATGTCTGTGTGAGTGCGTGTTTTAATGCATAACTTAATTAATAATAGAAACGTTGACATATACACGTTCCTTTCCACAGACCGTTCATTCACATTCGTATTTACGAGTATATTTACCAACATTCTTCTATTTCTGTACCTAAACAAAAAAGCTTTTAGTAACGTTGCAATTTTCATATGAATGGACCGAGGTGTATTATGAAATGGACTAAAAGCCCCTGAATGTCCCTGAATGCCACTAATTGGGGCCACCCCGACCACCTCGTTTTGTAAACTTTCTACGTGACATCCGTGACTTGGTTAAATTAGGGTTCTATAAAAACGAAAAATAATACAATGACTTAAATGTACTTTCATATTTTTGCAACGTGTATATTACGTGGCTACTTATGATGCGGGATTCTTGAAGAGTGAACTGGCTTTTACTACTAAAGTTTTATAGTTACTAATTAGGACCCTTTCACATGACGTTGTTTTGACTAATATTTTGTGCTGACGATTTTGTATACGAGTAGGTACGTCTGATAACCCCCTAACAATATCTGACATTATAGAGTAGGTTCATAATGTAATGGAAGAAATAATTGAACATGTAATTAGGAGCAATACCCACTTCTGGAGCTATTGATGAGTCATCCGGTTAAATCAATGGTCGGCAAACTTATGAGCGAAAAAGCTAAATATGAACATTACAACAATAAAAAAAATTGGAAACCAAATCTGCTTGTTTAGCAAACTATAACACTCTAAATAAATACTACAGAAGTAGTAGTAAAGAAAATTAAATTTCATACTTCACAAATATTTATTAATGCGAATAATGTGCTTGCATCTCCTTGGAAAGTTTGAATAAGTCAGGTTTGTATGTTTTTTAATTAAAATATTATTGCGCTTTCCGTGGATATTTCTTTCAGAGCCGCATTTAAGGAGCCAAAGAGCCGCACTTAAAGAGCCAAAGAGCCACATGCAGCTCTGGAGCCGCTCTTTGCCGACCACTGGGTTAAACCAAGAAGGGTTAAAAACTCCCGACAGTTAGTTTGGCCAGTAACTTCACTAATAGTTAGTGGAACGGCGTGAGAGTATTCCCTAGGCTTCCTCAATTACAAGAGACCTTGCCTTAACGTCAACTGCTAATTAACTGAAGCCTAGCAATTTCACAATCGCATTTCTTCCATCAAAACGAGTTAAAAGGGCCAAGCGAGATAAAACATTGGAGTTGTGATAAAATATACCTTTGTACAACTATCTACAGTAAAGTTTTCTGTATTCTGTTTCCTGGTGTCTAATACATACCTACCATTAAATAGGGACTCTAGGCATCTCATTTATAAGGAAACAATTACAATTAGGTCTTATATTAGGGTTAGTACAGTTCACAATTTACCATTTGGATTGCAGCAAAATTTATTGGGATTATTTAATGTCAATTATAATTATTCATGAATAAACAATTACAAACTTATTATTAATTAGAACTCTAATGACATATATTTGTTATGCTACGTAAAGTAATATACAAACCTTGACTTCTTACTAAGCTATTACAACCGGGGATGTAGAAACGATAAATGTTGATAAGGTTGTAAAAACTTTTTTAATCCATTTTTCGGTGCCAATTAAACTTGGACCATATTTTCAGACTCGTTAGCGTTCAATTTATTTTATGTTGCTTGTTTTGAGGTTATTCGTCGTTTGGAAGTAAATTGGAAGTCCCCCTCCCCGGTATGTATGTATGTACGTCCTGTGCGTTTCTTTCGCACGCTCTACATACCAATCAGCTTGACGGATTTCAACCTCGTATTATTGGATTCGTATCCATTTTGAGTGATCTATAAATTTAATATTTTTTTTATTACTGTTCCCTCAATCCTCACAAAATTTTTGTTACTTGGATTTTTTGTTTTTATATTTATTACTACTTTTTTTTTAAAAGGGATCTTAAATTATTTGAACCTGTGTAAAGCCGGGTTGCCAGTAATACTTATAAAACGGGTTGCAAAAGGTATAATTAAGTCATTGTTCATGTTAATGACGTCATTTGAAACTCCAAACGCTTATGCGTGTAGCATTGTTCAAAAGAATTTTTAAGGTAATTAAACCTTTATCCGCTATTCGTAAATCTGTACTAAAACGTTTAGGTTATTAGGAAATTAGGAAAAGTAGTTAAAAATTTACATTTTGTAAAATCAGTTCAAGGTGGATGAATGATAATATTAAGGTAATATTTAATGATATTAGTTAGGCGATGCTTCCGGATATATTTATGAGCCCGAAATAAGGAATTAGTATTAGGTTCTAAACTCATAGAAAAATGTATGTTGGGGAGCCTATGATATCAATTTTGATATCATAGTAGGTCATGATTTTTTATATGGACCGTCTCTTTTGTGAGTTAAAGTTGTAATTTAAATTGCAGGTTATCATGGAAAACTCTAGAATTTCTTGATCATTGTACTAAAATCAGAAGTGGTTACTAGACAACCTTTTAGCAAGAACTTACTTTCGAAAATATGGTTGAATACAAAGTAGATATTGCTTGAAAACTTGGAGCAACGATAGAACATGGTTCTTGTTTTAGAGATACAAGTAGTATCAAACAATATACGACGCTATCTAGAAAGATAGCTATCTAGATATAACGTATTTCAAAACTCACTTAAGATCTATATACCTAATATAAGACCGAGGAAATGTTGTCCTACAGTATAATTTAATAAACACCTAATAGAAGACCAGACAGAATATTTTTCTATAATATCTTTAACTCTTTTAGTTTCATTGATTTCTTAGTTTTCTACGTCAGGTAAGATCTAAATTTTTTGTATATCTTTAGTAAATCCTTATCATAATGGACAAGTTTTCCTATGACGGCATTTCAAAATTTCTAATAATTTACCAGGTGCAACTATGTTTCTAAACCATACTCGATCTAAAATACGTCACCTTAGTCCAAAAAAATTTATAGACTCAGTGTTCAGAAAAAAATTGAGGTAACTTGTTTTCTTTGTTTTTACGATCTGACTTATGTCATCGAGCACGTTCTGTCGAGAAATGTATCGGGAAACGTTATCATTTATTATCAACGTTATGTTTTTCCCTACTGCACTTCTTTGTTCCGAAGACTTCGTCTGTATATTTTTTGGTTTGTGTACGTCAAAAAATATTTTTCAAAACCGGTCCGGCCGCTTAGGAGAAGTAGTGACAAACAAACGTACGCTACTTATTTATGATGTTAAATTAAAGGGCGATAGTTCCAACAAAATCTATTAGAATTTTCATTATGAAACATTCCACGCATTAGTTCGTCGTATTTTATATAACCCGAACTAATATTATTCAACCACAAAACGCTTGAAACTGTCATGTCCACTAACAGGTGGAAACCACAAATACCACAGTTCTATAGAGCACTAACACAACAATTCGGTTCAAATAGTCGGACTGTGAAATATGTCATCACGTAAAAATTTATTGTTCAAAACCCTATTTATTTCTAAAACTCAAACTATGTATAGCCTTTAATTTTATGTTAATTAAATTTTTGTAATTTGAATGGCTTATAGCCCCTTTAAACCATGGAAATTATTGCTTACGCCTTTAAAACTATGAAAAGCTGTAAAGATATTTGTCGCCAGCGGACTGTGTAGACTTTGTGGCTTTTATGGCTGGGAAATTGCCTAGGTAGGCACTTAAAGGTACTAAATTGTTTTTTTACCTAAGGAAATGTACTTACCTTTTTTTAAAAAAAACAGAATTGATTCATATTGACGAGAATATGTTTTTAAATTTGCTGCCAATCGGGGGTCATCCTAAAAATGTAATGATAACAAAATCAGGGGATACAGTTTGGCGTTGTAGTTTTGAATCTATCGCCTATATCCAATATTAAACTATATCACGATATACAGTTATAGCATCAAAGAATTAATTGAGGAATTCAACGAATAAGTGAAAGGATTAATAACAATAAGCGAGAACAGTGAAAAATCGCGCGCGGTGGAGGGGGAAGCGCTGCCAAGTTAAGAATATATTTCGACGCAAATCTATACTATAATAAAACAGTAAAATAAATTTGTCTGTACATTGAGTATATTTACCAAAAACTAATCTAGAGTGACTCAAAAATAGCAACTGAGTACGAATCTACAATTTTTAAAATTTTTGTATGTCTGTTTGTCTGTCTGTTTGTCTGTTTGTACACGCTAATCTCCGAAACTACCGAACGGATTTGAATAAAACTTTTTTTATTCTATAGCTGTTAAGTCTGGGCTTAAACTAGGCTATATTTTTTTCCGGAAAATATTATAGTTTTCCTGGAAAAAGCAACGAAAGTTTGTATGGATTTTTTTTTAAATATCAACCGATTGGTTTCAAATTTATAACAAATATTCCTTACTTAAATTAATTGAATACGTTACTCCCAGTTTTTCGATATTTGATCAAGAAAATAAAAAAAAGTGAAAAGAATGTAAAAAATTTGAGTTTTTCAAAGATCGTTCACGGGCGACTTAAATGCATACGTATGTATACACGATACACATACCGAAATTACATTTAAAAAATTTTTTGTCTGTCTGTCTGATCCGGCTAATCTCTGAAACGGCTGGACCGATCTTGACGGGACTTTCACTGGCAGACAACTGATGTATCAAGGAGTAACTTAGGCTACTTTTTTTACTTTAGTTTCGGCGTAGGGTTCCCGAAGCGAAGCGAGGGCGGGTCCACTAGTATTTAATAATATGTTGCAGAACGACGTCTGCCGGGTCAGCTAGTTCATGAATAAAAAGATTTTATTTAAATAAATTAACCTGTAACATAAACGTATTCACGTACAACACACAGCCGTGTCCATTATACAGCTACATACTTTATTAAGTAGACACTTACGGTACTTATTGTTACACCTACACAATACATTTTATATCTATTTTCTTGGAACATAATTCTTAGAATTGAAGCACAGGTCTTTTCAGTTAGAAATATAGACTAACTGAAGTTCAGTAAAATGTATTTTGCCTTTAAATAAAGAGTCTCATTTATTTAGTTTTATTGATAACTACATACAAATATATTTAGGGAGAAAATTTTGTTGTTTTATAAATCACAAAGTAATTAATTTGTTTCTACAGTTGCACAAATATTATATTATAAATTTAACAGGCTAACCTTATGAACTTTTTGAAACTGAAATTTGAAATTGTAATAATTTTATCCGTACTCATTTTAAATCGACTCTGTCAGTAAAATAATTCTAGTGTAAAATACTAATGACGGGCAAACAAGCTGTCGGGATAAAACGAGGTCTCTGAAGTTTATTGAATTATTGGAGATTGAGCCATGGTACAGATTTGTTTAAGCAAACAGTGGCTAACAAGAAAAGTTGGGGATTTTCGACGAAATAACCTTTAAGATAATATTTGGCAGGTTAAACACGGCAGTCTAATAAAGTAGATATTTAATGAGAGTAGATCTTAGCTAATTTTCATAGACTTCAAAGATCAAGTTAAGTAGGTATTCGTGGAATCCCAAAAAAATATACTTATTTATGTTGTGTTACGACTTCTTTTTTAAATTTCAATAATGGTGTTTTGCAAAAAGTTTTATTTAAGAAAAGAAAAAATGCCTTAACACTTAACGAACGGTAAAGTTTAACATATAATAACAATAGTTAGTGATTATTTGGTCAATATTTAATCTGATATTAATTCATAGTGTCTCCTAAAACAATACCTATCACATCATCGGCTTTATGAAAGACAAATATATCATACTAAGCCTGGTCAGCCGGGAGCAAAAAAATCTAAAAAAAAATCTCGATATATTTTTTACTAAATAATCGAACCCGGGAATTTTACTCAACACCAACTAAGCTACAAGGCTACTTTATTCTACTAATACCCAATAGCCTATGGCTATCGCGCAAAACCTTTCAGATCATTTGCAAATAAAATATTTACTTAGGTTCTGCAAAAAAGCTCTCTCCATAAAAATCCGGATACGTTAGGTATGGGAGGAAAACAAACCGTTAACCTAAGCAAAGATAAATCTAAACTACGAGGGGCTTGAGAACAGTATCTTTATGTAATCTATGGTTCCATTTTCGTTACGTAGTAAGATTTGGCATGGTTAAAGTTTACACGGCGAAGTACATAAAATTGAACATAACACAATATGACAATTTAATTACGGTTCATTATCAACGGGACTTTCGGTATAACGATTGTGTGTTGCGTCTATGTGTGTGATTGTGTGAGTTTTACTTTAAAATCCAAAATGTATTTGTAACACATATTTTTAAATTTCAATTCGTGCACTTCTTACTTTTTAACCAATATCTTACACCGACTTTAAACTGGGCATAACAATAGAATAACAGCAACTGCAATACAAAATACAGTGTTCAACTGAATAACCTGCCTCAAACTCAATCACTAAACTGTTAGCAAATCTTGAACCCAATTTCCGAGTAACCGTTCAAATCTCCTTATCGAACGGACATTAAACAACATTCGAACAACTTCTACTGCGAACTGCAGTTACTGCAATTTACTTTGTTAAAGTTACTTAGAATACCTCTATCTGTTAACCTAACTGTAGCTAACTGTTTTCAGCTAAAATGGTCGTAATTTAGGTTAGTAACCGTACCTACTGATAATTGAGAACTAATGTTTGCTTTTGAATTGGAATTGAATAATTTAATTTTAAAATTATGGAGGCCTTTATTTGGAGTGTCGAAAGAAAAACTAATTACTTATAGTAAGAATTAGTACCAAAACAAAAAATAGGAATTTTTCTAAATTCAATTTAGGGGTGTATTAAAAAAGTATAGCCCATTACACTTTTACAATGTAGAAAAATCTAGTGACCTCAAACATTGAAATCTTTTAAACCGTTTACCCTGTAGAGCATGCGAAGGAAATAGACATATATACATACGCTCGAAAAACATTATCCTCTTTCTAGCGTAGTCGGGAATAATAAACCAGGTCACGCAGAAAGTTACGTAAAAACAGTTTTCATAAAACACTGGCCAGTTATAATCTATTTTGGCCATAAAGTTACTATTATTTAACTGATTTCTTGAACTTAAGGTTAAGTTAGAAATTATTTAAAACCTTAGACCAAAAAAAAGTTGGTTAATTTTTAGTTTTATTAAAAATCATATTTAATTGAAATTTAAGTTTTAGCTAATAATGTAAGAACTAAAAGGTTTTTTTTAATGGAGACTTAAATGGAAGTTACAATTTTACAAAAAAAAAATAAGGTTTACTGCACCAATATCTGTAAAAAATTATTTATTATTTAAAGAAAGAAATAAAACGCGTCAACAAATTGTTTACATAAAAAATATATTTTTCAATGAAACAATATCTCAACTTACCTCGAAAAAAATGTAGCGGGAAACTTGAAATTGGAATATGAAATTTTGTTTCTTTATTTAATATCTTTATAACCTGCATATAAACTATGCAAATACGCTTGCACTATCTCCACTTTGATATGGAATTTAAGGAGAAAGGAAACTTTTGTAGAGCTTTCCTGTGTGTTGTGTGGCTTTGAAGCTTTTACTTTGAGTCTGACGTTAAGCTTTAAGGTCTTGAGTAGAGCCTAAGTATACACGAGAACGGATTTACAAGACGAAAAGAAAACACCTTACGCGCGGTTTACTTAAGAGTTTTCGATTAAAAACAAAGTTTCTAAATTATTATAATTTTATTTATATACTTACGAAAAATAAGGTACTAGATAAGCAATATTACTTAAAGATAAACACGGTTGTAAAGGCGAAAAGAGCATTAAAAAAATCCTTACAACTTTGTAAGGATAGATAATTTTCTTTACATAAACAAGAAAAAAAAAATACACTACAGATAAATAATTTCTCAATTAAGATTAGAACAGTTTTGTTGCTTTGAAATTTCTCAGATTCTATTTTCAAATTGTGGAATACCGCGAAAGAGGCAAATTTCTGGTGAATTTTCGCTGCGTGCAATCGATCTATCCTTGGCACAAGTGATATTACACTTCGCCTGGTCCGACCAGCCTAGTGGAAATACACTTTCCATCCCACTGCTTTCCAGTCGTAGCTTTAAGCTTATTTTCCACTTTGCGAATTTGTTTTGCGTCCGTGCCATTCCGTTTATTTGTATATGCATGCAGTATCTCATGGTTGCATATTTGTATTTTGTCATATTGCACTGTTGATGTGTTTACTTTTGCCATTTTTTGCGTCATAAAACTACCCTCCGACAAGTAAATTTTAAACTAGATATGCCGAAAATATTCAATTTAATTAAATTTTGTTTCTGTACAGTAAGAACGAGACAGCTAATAGGTAATTGTCGTAAATACGACAAGGATGGATGTAATATAGCACGGAATTTTTTTTTTCGGTTGAATACTAAGGACGTAACACATTTATTCTATAGTATAAATATTATTGGTCTGCTTATGTATCAATAAACATTAATTTTAATCTCCTCGTATGTTTTATCCATGCTTATCATTTACGTTTTTCTAAACTGTCTGATTTGCCCTTAGAATGAAAGAAAATAGAATAGAATTACTTAGTTCGAGAGTAAATTAAGATCATCCTTGTATTACGAGATTTTATCAATAAGGCTGGAAAAGATTTTATTATCAACCAAACAAATATTACAAAACACAAAAGCAATAATGGTAGATATTTTTATAAAATCATATTCAATTAGGAAAGAAAATATTGTTGCAAAAGAAGTTAAAATGTAACTGATTTTCTTGAACAGAAAGGAATGAATATCGACTGTTATTATAAAGTGTATTGGAAATATTGTGTTTCAATTACGTTTATAAGAAATACATGCAAGATTCATTCTCAGTTATGATAGAAGAATACTAGCGTGGTGCCCCGGTTTCTCATGGATTAAATTAAGATAATATTACTAATCAAATATGTATGTCACTTATCATTCTAATCATGACAGAATTCTTAAAATTGAGTACTTTTAAAAAATACCTTCTACACATAAACATTATCTCTTTTTTTACCTGCCAGAAAGACGGTAATGTTTTTCGAACGTATCTATTTCTTTGGCATGCTCTACAGTCGTAACGGCTCGACGGATTTCAACATGTGTGGTTAGATTGTTTCCAATGATATAGGTGACATATTTTTGTATTAACTAGCTGCCCCCCCCCCCATTTTGAACAGCAAGGCTTTTTATTTTTCTACTACTACTAGTAGAAGCATACTATTTAATCAAATACAGTGTAGGTACGCCATTCAAAGCTAACAGTATTCTAATTATTAAAGAAATCATAAAATGGTTTGCGAATATTAACTCCTACATAGACACTAACAAACATTATGTATAAAATAAATGTTGGTAAAGTACGATGTGGTTGAATTTCAATCCCTAGACGAGCCTATCCGATGAATGATTTAGAACTATTCATTACAATGAAACAAAGCTTTTTACTTTTGGGATTACCCTACATTATAATACTGAAAATATAATTGAAGATTAACAAAGAGACCTTATTTTCAAGTCAGTACATCACGATTTACCCTCAATTATCCATTTCAAATAAAGAATACTCCATTAACCCTTTTTCTCATCCCATTGTTCTATCCAACCCTTCCTTCAAGGGTTTGAAGGGATAAATAATCAAGTTAATGGATAATTCAAGTGCTAGTAATGTTTCCCGAAAACCCTAAAAGACCTTTACGTGTTAATTTTACGAGATTATCTTATTCAGCTAATTATGCAATTAACTACATAATTAGAAAGGTTAATGTACGAGTAACCCTCAAATGGGTTCTAAATATTAACTTGAAACATTTAACGAAAATTCTAGTAACGATTAAGAAAATCAATTAATTATAGCACTTAGGGGTTAGTTCTTATCTAAGTTTATTATAGCTTGTCTAGTGGAGTATACCTACCTGAATATTTGTCTAATGATAAAATTAAAAATATCCAATTATAACCAGTTATCATTTTTTATTAAAAAATAAATGTATTTTCTATTTGAAAATTAACTTTGAAGACGAATAAGTCTTTAAATTTGCTACCATAGGGGAGCAATCTTAAAAAACTACTAATAACAAAATCGGTGGATATACAATTTGGCGTTGTGGTTTCGAATATATCGTCTACATCCAAAATCAAATTACATATACCATTGGATAACTAAAGGATCAAAGAACTAATTACAATAAGCGAAAACAGTGAAAAATCGCGCGCAGTAGATAGGGAAGCGCCCGCCTTTTTAGTTTATTTTCCGACGTAAATACATAAATAAAAATATTTTATTAAAAAGAAAATCTGTAACATTATACGTATTTACCCAGCTATACCCATTTTTTTCAGTCTTATTTGCATCCGTGCAAAGCCAGGGCATATCGCTAGTGATATTATTAATTCAAGTAATAAATCAGACTGAACCAAGTACATTATTACCCTGCGAGTAATTGAGAATAATAGGTAATTGAGGAGGGGTAATTGAGTAGATAATATATGAACCAATTATCAAATTGACGTTGATTGAACAACAACTTAACTTGTTTGTTATTCCCATGAGTGTTTATATCCATTCATTTATGTATTACGTAAATGGTGTCATTTAGATTCCTTTTGATAGCGGACTTATGCATGCATTAATAAATCAATTAATAATAATTAATTATTCTGATTGTAGGTAACTGTCATTTTTATGTATTGTGTTTTATTATTATTACGATGTGGTCGCTCAGCGACAAAGTCTTTCAACAATAAATAAAAAAAAAGATTCCTTTTGATTATAATGTTGAAATGTACGAGATTAAAATTTGGTATAGTTAAAGTTTACATGGAGAAGAAGTATATACCTAACGTAAAATTTTATGAATATAGTACCACGCTGCTCCAGTGCGGATTTGTTTAGTGGCCTACCCAAGTATTGGAAGTTATTTCAATTGAGTTTATTCGGAGACCTTATTGAATGTGTAATAATAATTTCAAGAAATACACTACAACTACATTTTGGGAATATAATAATAATATTTACTATTCGTAAGCAAAACGAATCGTTTAGCGAATTTAGAAACGGGGTATAAGTGATTCTATACGAGATTAATTTTTTGCTTCTGATGTACCTACCTACTTCTAATTGATTTAAAATCGATTTGATCATCAATTTTCATAAGATCTACAATCTAGAACTAACTGGTACCCATCAACGAGCATCTCATTTTCTGGAGCATGGTTAATTTAATTAAAAACTTATTACCAAGGCTTATGATATAAATTAGTTTGCGCTAAGCCGTGAGAAACTTGATAGTTTTACCAGTGTAGTAAGTTTTCATTCAGTTCAGTTTTATAATAAGACTTCCGAACTATTAAACTGGATCAAATCGGTTCAAATTTATAACCTGTTTTCCACAAGAATTAAAGAAATGGAATCGAAATTTTGAATTTTATATTTTTCTCCTTTTAAAATAACTACATAATTTACAGAATTAAAACAACACATATCGGCTTAATATGAGCAATTATTACTCTGGTTTACGAAATATTATACCAAAAATATATACATTATGATGGTATTTATTCCATTAATTTCCTCGACTTAGTAACACTATTTCTTACCTGGTCCTAAAGTCTTCACTAACTGTTTTCTATCAATATTTTCTCAGTTTTTACAGCGTGTTTTTTCGTAGTCGGGTTTCAGATTTTTAACTTTTTTGCTTGTACCATTCATCAATGATATATTTATTAGTACCTACCTAACGATTCAGGAAAGCCAATCCTTCAACTCTTACTAACAACACTAAAACTTACAAACATTTAAGTATTCAAGAACTCATGATATGAGATGAGGCTAGATCAAAAACTTCCATCTCCCAAACCTTTTTATGGTCAAAATCTCTATCAAGTATGTGAGTCAAGACCAAAGACATTAAAGCCACGAACACACTATCTCAACAGTGTTTGGTTAGTAAACCCCAGATGCCATTAGCAAGCGAGGCGGTAATAAAGCAGACTACTTACATGTTTACGACTCGCTCAACAAGCCGGATCATACCTCGTATGACATTAATGTCTTAGCTTTTTCCACTATCTTCTGCGATGAAATGTTAGGTTTTATGGATCTAGGATTCATAGAAATTAATGGCTTTATCCTCTTTACTAAAGTCACATAGGTTAGTGGGCTTAATTTAAATATTTGAGAATTTTTTGGCGACTAGGTTCCTGTCCATTTTTCTTAAGCTGGCCGCTTTTTACGTTCAGATTTTTTCCGTCAAATTGCCTGCGAAGCGAGGGGTCCCGGGCTCGATTCCCGGCCGGGGCAGATCGACTGCAGCAATTAAGATAGTCGGTACTACATTTTGGCCAATTTTGTTTTATTGCATCAGAAGTCTTAGAATATCCATATCTTTGACCTCACAAAGTATCAAGTTTCAAAAAGGTTATTTTCTATGTTTTTCATTTGGATAAGAGTCGGATGTTTTCGTGGCGCTCGATTAACAATGACGGTAGATATGTTGCGACGCTGTTCCCCGAGTGCGCGGGGGTAGAGGGGACGCGTGCGCCGCGCCAATCTGCCAGTTCCCACCTAGTTAACAGGGAAGGCGCACGCTCCTTGTCTTCTCGATCAACTTGACCGTTTTAATGGAACCAGTGTCATTAAGTTTATTATAATGATGTCAAGATCTAGGCGAATGTTAGACTTGATCCAGAAACATGTCCCGGCACAAGAAATTCCATTAAAAACTAATTTAAACGATACCAGTGTTCGAACAATGTCCGACCGCAAGAGAAAAAGTAAGTATACAATTATTTAAATTACGTATTTTGAGAATATCCATAATGTAGAATTAATTATAAAGTACTTTTATTGTTATTAATCACATTTTTCTCATGAAATGTTCAAATGATACGTTTAAAGCTTAATAATGTCGTATGTGCCAGATCCTACAGTGTTAACGGATTTTTTTTTATTTCTTTAGGTCGGATATACCATATCCTACAATATTACTTGTTAGATTATCTTAGGCGTTTGTCGTATGTGGTACTACCGACTTTGTTACCTGTCCTATATTGTCCCATTTTAGTCGGATATGGTAGTTTCGACTTTGTTACTTGTTTATTTTAATATCGGATATGAACTACCGACATTGTTTGTTGTAAGTCATATAATTTTTGAGTTGCATGTGGTAAAACCGACTTTTTAATGGAATATCCCTAGTAATATTACTGTCGGATATTGTCGTACCTATCTTGTTTTATAACGTTTTTTTTTCCTTTTCTTATGACTTACTCGCTGTTGCCATCAGTTTTGATTATTATTAAAATTTGTTTTTTTTTAGGAGAAGAATCCCCACTTCCAGAAGAATTTGAGGAGGATCTTATACAATTGCAAGACTTAATAGGAGATGTGTTTAACGATAGCTCTATAAACCTCACAGAAAATATTGATTGTCGTGCCATGGATGAAGAAACATCAGCATCAGCCGCTTTCAAAGTTTTGACTTCGACGTCAACTGAAACCCCAGATCTTTCTAACATTCCCGGTCCGGAAATATTAACTTCTACGTCAAGTGAAACCGCAGATCCTTCAAACATTCCTGCACCTATTGTTTCCATTACGTCTTTACCAGATACCTCAAACATCACACAATTCGATCTTAATTATAGGAAGGATGGCAAACGCGGCATTCACGATAATAGCCCTAAAGATTTTTTGTTCGATACAACACCTATGCCATCACCTATTCTACCACACTGCCAAAACTGTAAAAAATCGTTTTGTGCTAGTTGTGTCGATTGCATAATACCTGAGGTTGATTACGAAAACACAGGTACACCATCGTGTTATTCTGAAGTTTCTACTAACGTGCCGACACCATCTTCTACAGCCAGTTTCAGAATGAAAACTTTTAAACTAGATAAGGGAAAGAAACGCTTAGTTCATAAAAATAATTGGGTTACAGTTCAAAGAAAATTAAAGAAGAATACTGGGGAACAGTTTTTAAATAAAAAGGGTAAAGTAGTTAAAGAGAAACAGTTGAAAGAACCATGTACAGATAAATGCCGATTGAAATGTATACAAAAGATATCTCATGAACAACGATTCCGAATATTTAAATATTTTTGGCGCTTAGGTGAAAAGAAACAGCACTGGGAGTTTGTCATAAAATACACCAAAAAAATTCCAAAACGCCGTCAAACAACGGAAGTGATAAAGCATGACAGACAAAACACGTTTCAATACTTTCTTCCGGATGATAAGAGAAATGCAGTTGTGGTTTGCAAGACTATGTTTCTTAATACCATATCATTAAGTGAGCGTGTAGTAAGCACAGCATGGAAAAAATATGACGGACAGTCTGTGGTGGAAGAAGATAAAAGAGGACGATATGAACATGAGAAACGTGTTTACAACCAGGACATGGTTAAGAGTGTCTGTGATCATGTAAGATGTTTTCCAGTTGTCGAGGCCCACTACGTTCGACAAAATTCAAATAAACTTTACTTAGAAGGAATAGAAAGTACCTATCTCCCGGATGTACCAGCTGTATTCTGAATGGTTTGATTCTAAAAAATATTCTACACGAGCAAGAACAGAAAGACAATACCGAGAGATCGTTAATTTAAATTTCAATCTGGCATTACATAGACCAAAGAAAGATAGATGCGATGTATGTCACGTATTTCAAAATAAATCTAAACCTACAGATGAAGAACAACATGTTTTCTCCAAACATCAAGTTCGTAAGAATAAAGCCCGAGATTTGAAGAAAGCAGACAAACGTGAAGCGCAATCCAACAGTACCGTTGTTGCAGCTACATTCGATTTTCAAAAAGTTTTAGTGACTCCTTATGGTGAAGTAAGCGTCCTATACTACAAAAGGAAACTTGCTACCTTGAATTTCACCGTCTATGACCTGAGTAGCAAGGTAGGTACTTGCTATATGTGGCACGATGGTATTGCTAAGCGAGGATCTGTAGAGGTGTCCAGTTGTCTTTTAGATTTTATTGAACGTCATGTTGAAAGAGGTGTGAAAGAATTCCGATTTTGGTCGGATAACTGCGCGGGACAGAACCGCAACAGAATTGTTTTTTCGCTTTACTTGTTTGTGGCTAAAAAGTTTGGAGTGACTGTTACTCATCGTTTTCTAGAAAAGGGCCACACGCAAAATGAAGGCGACAGTGTCCACTCAACAATAGAGCGAGCTTCCCGCCATAAGACAATTTGGGTTCCAGAAGAATGGTATTGCTTAGCTCGATGGGCTAAATCCGACGGTGCCCCTTACGTAGTAAAGGAGATAAAACAAGAGGAGATCTTCGACTTTAAAACATTACTTGCTAATAAAAACTGGACTAAAAATACGGCGAATCAAAAGGTTATGTGGACCACTATAAGAGAGGTCAAAGTTACTGCTGAACAATTCGATCGCATAGAGTACAAGTACGATTTTGATGACGAGCCAAAGACAATCATCGTTATAAGGGCGGGAAAGCGGAACAAAAAACGTTTATCAAACGAGTTTAAATTGAAACATGCCTATGACAGACATTTACCTATCAGCAAAGATAAATACAAGGACCTGACAGATCTTTGCAGAACGGGGATTATACCTGATCGCTTTCATAGCTTCTACTTTAATTTACCTAAAACTGATGCTGCCAATTTGGTAAACACTCAAGATGATGACTCGGATTAATTTAGTTGATATTATTTTGAATTTCGTTATTTTTAATAAGATAAGTATAATATTGTGCCATAATAATATTATTGGGCTGTGATTCTAGTAAGATAGTAGATTTATATCGTAAATAACTAAGCTATTTATGTCATTATTACCATAATAACTGCGGTAATTTCAGTTCCTATCGGTTAATTTTTTTTTGTTTTACGGACATTTTTGTTTTTTGTATTATTAGTATTTAAAATATTTTCTATCGTGTTCATTGCAAAGAGAATAGACTGTTAAGCTAAGTAAACTATTTTAGTTTTACAGTTTTAAGAAGTTTCCTGTTTAAGTTAAGTGTTGATTATTGGTAGAAGAAAAGTTATTTATGTTATCCATTAGTTGTGTCTTTATTTTCGCTCACGAAAGTGCCTTTGTTTATAAAACATTTATAACATTCGTCAACTTACCATACTGTCCTAATGTGCGTTTTGATAATTTCTATTCTATATTTTAGTACCTGAATTAGACTTAAAAGTACTTACCTACTTGTCAATTAAAGGAACCAATTGATTAAAATGTAACGTATTTTCATTTATAGACCACATCCTAGGCCCTCTATCGTTTTTATTCACTTATTATCCAACCACTTTGATGGAATAACAAACTAATGCTCTGATAAAGAATGGTAACAAAAAGGTACACTCAGACTCAGTTGACAATAATCTGCCAGTTGGAAATCAGTTATGGTATTGTAGGCAATCAGGTCTAAGGGTTAATTTTGTTTGTGGTAAATATAAGACGTAGGTGTGTCGAACAAGATATTATGAAGCATTAGAAAAGTTTGGAAACTTAAAACATGAATATTTAATGTTTAATTAAGTTTCTTTGGTGATGCCTGTAGTATCTACATGGTAGTAAGTAGATAGAGTGCGGTTAACAGTGTAGGATTTCCCACTTACAACATAATTTATAATAAAAATTCCGGTAAATATTGAATGATATACCACATCCGACAAAATTGATCGATACGACTCCAAACAACATTGTTGGATGTCCCATTTATGACATTTTATTGAGGTGTTCAAACGGTGAATAATGCAGCATATGCTTTTTCTCAGCTTTCCTGTGTATAGTAACTCTTTTTACTTAATTTACTTTTAGAGTACTAAAAACTATATCATCACACCAAATATTGTACAAATCCACGGTTTTGTGTCGATTTTATTCATCTTAGAAACTTCATTTGGCCGTACTGAAAAGTAACACTTTTTCACTTCCGACTATCTTAATTGCTGCAGTCGAGATATTTATGTGACGGATAAATATTTAGTCTCGGATCATGCTCAACAAGTGATGTGTTATTTGTGTGTGGAATCCTACTGCGGGGGTATGAGTGTGTCAGCGTTTATAGCGTTTAATGTGTCGACGATTGAATGTCCACACGTTTACGTATCAGAAACAATTGTACCGCAAATAACTGCTATATGATACTCCCATAACACTTACCCTGCCTATAAAATCGATATACCTACTTTTATGGTTGCGTTCGAATACAATACGAGACGAAGTTATGACGGCTATAAATATATTATAATCTATTTGTGCTTCGCCGGTTTTATTTCAACCGGTAACATGTTTCTGATGTTATATGGACGATAAAAGAAATATTTCTTTGCGGTATCCTTAATTAACAGTTATATCTAATGAAGCATTGTAGTTATATTGAAATAACTATTAGAAATATTGTAACATCATCGTAGCAAAAGATGTGCAATTTGATGAGCTTTTAATTACTAAAGGTATAAATTTTTTTTAAATCGGGTTTATCTGGAGTTTAATATATGTATTAATATAAAATAGATAAAATATGCTGCCGTTTCTATATTAAAATATAAGTTAACAAATGGCGATTCAAAAATGTTTGGTTGACATTTATTACATGATCAATTGCTTTCCAACTAATTTAATATTAGATTAAATCCACATGCCGACGCGGCGGGAGGCACGATTCAATTAAGCGTTGTATTATTATTATAATCCCGTTAATTTCCGTCAGGTATCCAAATTAATGACGTCATCACAGTGCTTAAGGTTTGTGATTCATCGCAACCCATAACTGTCCCACTGCTGGGCTCGGGTCTCCTGTCACATTGTGAGGAGTAGGTACAGGACAAAGTCCACCACGCTAGCCTAGTGCGGATTGGCAGACTTCTCATGCCTTTGAGAACTTTATGGTTAACTCACAGGAGTGCAGGTTTCCTCACGATGTGACGACCGTAGCAAGTAATAATTACTATCTTATACGCACATAACTTTTTAAATTAGACGTGCGTGCCGTGGGATTAAAACCCAGGATCTCCCGTTCGAGAGACCAACGTTCAAAACACTAGGCTATCACTGCTTGCAAGCTAGTGCAAAGTACAAAAAAATAAATTTAATCATATTTAATATTAATGAATACTTTAATAAAACTAATTGGGAACAAAATACGACATAGACCACGATCCCATTTATCTCATAATCCATTAGTTATACACATTGAAGGAACTATAAAGGAGCAGACGAAAATAGCTTTTTACACAATAAGGTAAATGGATATTATTATCGCGAAAAGTTTATTTATAAAGCAAGAAGAAAATCTATTATACTGGGCCATTAACCTAGCATTAAGGTCTAAGAACTCTGTACCTACTATTGATCTCAATTACTTTGAAATGTATACAATTACTATAATTATTCATATTGTGTATATCGACATAGAAAACGAAAGTGGTATAAGTAAATGTGCCAAGTTTTCGATGGAACTTAAAAACTGTTTCAAAATCAGATAAAAGTCATACATCAAAGCGCTAAGGTACAGTATATTATTATTTGTTTTATAATTGTAAATATTATTTCTATGCCTTATAGTTTTTAAGCTATGATATTTATATGATCTTAAAACAGTTTTGGGGCTCTATCGAGGACTTGAGTTTTGTTAACTTATATTACACACACCTATAAGGTGTAAAGATTATGTTGTTGGTTTATAGAGTTAGGGGATAAGTCATTAGAAGTTTTGCTCTACATAAGCGATAACTCTCTGACATTAAGCCATAGATATGATAGGATATCTTCTTTGTAGATGGGAATGTTTATACAAAGTGAAAACTATGTACGAAATTTTTGAAAATACATCCTCTAGAGAGTTTGTTCGTTTGAACCCGCTTATCTCAGAAACTACTGGACCAATTTGAAAAATTATTTTAGTGCAAGATAATCCATTTATCGAGGAAGATAATAGGCTATATACCATCACGATAAGATGAATAGGAGAGGAGCAGCAATAAAAAATATTGCGAAAACGGGAAAATTACGCGGGTGGTGCCACGAGCGGTTGCTAGTAAAGGATAAAATCGTTGAAGGTTAACTTAACAAGTCATCGATAAATCTAATATCTTAAAGCCATTTAATCTTAATCGAACCATACAAAGATTTAGCTAAAATAAACAATTTACTGCTCCCACCGCGCCGCGCTTCGAATATAAAGTTTGATTAAATGGAATGAGTAAATCTCAGAGACTACTAGTAAATGTATTCTGGCCACCGACCCTTATCACAGAGCGTGAAAAGGGTTTCTCCTTCAGGCAATGTCTTAACACCTGTGAGAGTGATTCATTTAAAGTAAATAAATAAATGAAATGAAACAAAAACCTCTCAAGTTTTCTTAGTAAATAGTAGTTTTCGTAGTTGTTACTTTTTTGGATAGTGGTTGGAGTTGGTTTTTTAACCCTATTTTATAAGGACGAAAAAATATTATAGACTGAGACTTCGGAACAAATGAGCGTAGTAGAAAAAAACATAACGTACTCGTACTTATCAAATGATAACGTTTCTCGGTACATTGCTCGACAGGCCGTGCTCTGTAACATAGGTACGTCAAATTTAAAAAAAGAAAATAATTACTTCATTTTTTGTATAGATTTTTTGGTCTGAGTTTTTTACTAACACCTAGTGTAAAAATAAGAGTGTCAAGTCATAACTAAGCTTAATTAAGTAAGTTTACGTAATAAACAAATATACCTACTAATACTAAGTTAAACGCTGTTATTAACTAACTCACTAAGTTTAACTAAGTTAGTCTATGCAAGACTTACTACTAACTGCAGTATTTAGATCAAGATTGTCAACACTTATCAAGTTGTTAAAATAATAAGCGATTTAGTTGCTCTGATTAATTAAAAAATCTTGTCTCGTTTTCTTACTCCAGTGGATGTCAACTTATTTGCATACCTAATTATTATGCAAGGCATTATATTATAATTAATTCTCGGGATTATATTTAAAATAAAACATCTGTTTACGTTGCTAAAAAAAAGATTTATTTCACCAAAACAGCAACTTGAATGACGATTTAAGGTTTAAGGGTCTAATATTTTACGGCACAGTTCTAGGTACATAAGTTATGAAATGGTCCCTCAGTAGGGCCAAATAAATGGTCGTAATGCCCCGTGAATAAGTACTTTTAGATGGATTTGCTTTCACAATGAAATATACGACGGAATCCCGCAGTTGAGACGATATGTCATGTGGTGACAATGCTTTTCTTATTGCCACGTTTTTGTGAGGAAATGTTTTACTGGTATTTGTGTAATGTAATACTAAGTGTTACATTACATGTGGGGGTTTAGTTACATGTTAGGGATGTATCAAACAATTTTATCGTTAAATGGATCGATGAAAATTGTATATTTTTTTCTTTATATTGCAACTTCGCGGGTTCAACTGTACACCCATTTTAAGACCAGTTCAGGTATGAATTTCTAATTAGGCATAGTTAAAGTTTACATGGGAAATAACTACTTTTGGGATCGTTTCTTGCCCTAGCTTCCGTTTTTGTAATAAATAATTGTTTTGTAATCAACAGTATCAATTAAATTGGATTTGACAACAAACAAAAGACGCCACAGATAGAAGCTAGTATGAAGTTTAGTATTACTGCATTAAATAAAAAATTTTGACTAAAATTACAGTTTCTACTAATGCGTCTCTATCGAACACTGACTTTGTCTAAGTATTTAAAAAAAGAAAGAATGAATGACTTACGTCTTGTAGTCCCAATCTTTAATAAATAAAGTAATACTTGTAATATATACAATATTTATGTACACAGTATTAGATATTATATTTGTTTCTGAAACAAATACTGATACTGTTCATTTTCTCATGTTTATAAACAAGTTTCTGTGGTCCGTCTTCGTAATAGAAAATACTTTTCTGCTACAAAACTTTGTAGACGATGTAAATACATTCATATTATAAAAAACCATTGAAGTGAAATGAGAATTCGTGTTAACTTTTATCATTTGTAACGTAAACCAAAGTTATTTGGATATTTACATTGAAATCTAAAAATTTCCATCTAGTGTAATCATCATCTAGTGTAAATTAAAACTCCAATCAGTATATAAAAATATTTTTTTTATGATTTTTTATTTAGGGTAACATTTTACTTTCTCATCAACTATATTACGTACTCTGAGAACGTACCAAAAATTATTAAAACTCCAAGCAATCACGTACTTATATAAAAAATATTAATTTTTATTTATGGTAACATTTTATTTTTTCATCAACTATTTCAGTTACTCTGAAAAAGTGCCAAAAAATTCATGGCACAGTCTCAATTTAATGAAGGGGAAAAAGAAAAAAGTAGATTGTAACATTGTAGTAGTAGTTGTACAGGGTTACTCTCAAAATACTCCGTTCTTTTGTTCTGAAAAGATAAGATGACATTGATCGAGTTGTGACTTTAGGAGAAAGACGTGTTATTCGCATCTGAAGTGAAATAATTTGCAATTCAGTGTATATTCTACATTTCTTCCTTACTAAG
>LGAG01028134.1:42238-61642 GCA_001278395.1 Lerema accius
TTAAATTATTTACCCAGCTAAGGACGACGTTGAGTGTTGCCACAATAAACTGCAGACTCCTTTCAATGGCAGTTTTAAATGACACTGACAAATAACATTGGGGTGTATCCTGTATCCTATTATGGCAACAATTGTATTAACATAGACAAAAAATGTTTGCCGAGTAAGCTGAAATTTTTATTGTAATGTGTATTTAAAAAAGGTTAGAAAAATTCTTCAAGTTTAGATTAGATGTATATTTTCACATTTCTGAAAAATAATTTTCAAAAGATACTAAAAGATCGTGCAGATGTTGTTCTGTAATATCTTCTCTCTTAAATTTAGCTTTTAACTTCAGCTATTCCCATTGTTAAATTTTCATGCAATTTAAGTGAATGCTCATCATATTGCACAAGTTTTGCTATTACGATGTTTCAGTATTTAATACTTTGAACTATCCCTTGAAGTATCTCGACAACAGTTCCACTTAAGAACGCCATAAAATATTTATTAAAATTGGTGCAGTCGTTGTCGTTTAGTAAGACATAGTTGAAGTTTAGTGACAAACATAAGTAGATACCCTAGGTTTTTATTCTGGTTTTTATCTATACAAATAAATAAAATTTGAGTGTTTGTTTATAATATTAAAATAACAGCTTTTCACTCAATGCATATACCAAAATTTTTTTTTTAATTTTTGTCCGTCTGTCTGTGTGTTCCGGCTAATCTTTGGAACGGCTGGACCGATTTTGACGGGATTTGCATTATTAAATAGCTGATGTAATAAGGAGTAAATTAGGCTACTTTTAATTTTTTTTGCTTTTGTTTCGGATCAGATAAATACAGTTGTAATAGCTTGATAGAATACACCTGTAACACTGAAGATTCTTGCTAGAAAATTGGCAAGATTCTGTCAAATTGATCTAGAAATTACCGAAGTTACAGAACCTTTTATTCTTAATATCGTAAGGGAAGAAAGGTAAGGAAATCGTACGCAGTTTATACGCAATAAAACGTAAAATTTAACTCCAAAGTTTCCGACTAAGATCGTAACATGGTCGTAATACGCATATTCACTTTTTATGGAAGACATAAGGAAAATGCGTTAAATATACTTTCGGGTAAATTTATATTTGAATAAGAAAACTATAATATTTTTATCTTGATTGTTCCTTTATCTTTATTCGCCGTGTTGTAATTTAATTTGTTTCCAAATTCGTAATTATTTATTCATATGGGTATCACTGATATGAACGTAATTTTTTTAATCTCCTCCCGTTTCGTAAAGATGCTTGATACGTAGAAGAAGAAACAGGGAAAGAAACTCCCCCGCACATGTTTTTTAAAAATGAATGCAATAGATTTTTTACAAAATTTACACTGTTTTTTACACAAATTGTTTTTGCAGCTCAGTTTATCCCTGTTTAAATGTCTATAAGAGGTATTTATTTATCAGCATAAATAAGTAACACGGCCCACTCATAACAATATTTTGTCTTGGGTGTCATGGACAACACGAATATACATAGGACATTTATTTATAGGTCGAAAACAGATGTATTAATGAAACATTGAAATTTCTATTTTGTCTCGCTAGAAATTGAACCCAGAACCCATTCAACAGCGATCCTGGGAGCTAATTATGCGCCATACAGGTTGCTTTAAATATTTAAAAAGTTATGCTGATGAGCAATTAATAAGGTAAATAATAAGTTCTATTATGGCGATTGATATATACCTATATTGCAAAATAATGCCTGGTGACGCACCTCAATGCCTGCCAGGGCGCCTAATAAATGTATATATATGTATATATAACACTAAAGGAGCGTCTATTACATCCGTAAGACGTGCAGACATCTAATCTAAAATCTGATTACAATTTTCTAATTACACGTCAGATTACAAAATGGTACACGTCCCTTAGAAGTGATTTATTAAAGTACATAATACCACCAAACTTTTCTCGAGGAATTATTATACCCTTGTATTCTATAATCTATCCTTAGTTTTACTCGTATACAATGCTAGACTACGTCTGTGGGTACGCCAACGAAAAAGTAGTTTTACAAAAGGCATTTCATCCCAAGGGAACTTAATTCTGGGATCATGTTATAACCTAGGACATACTATTACTCTATGTGCTAAGTTTAATTCAAATTCGTTGACCCGTTGATGATTAAACTTGGACAAGTCCACTTTATCGCAAAGGAACGTACAATTTGAATAAAATCTATTCTATGGTCTAAATCTAATCTTGGATCTGATCTATGTGTGTACCAAACATGATAATTCATGCAAGGTTAGCGCGATAGAAAAACCAAAACTTCCAAAAATCTTCACAAATTCTTACATTTATGATATTAGTAGGAAGGATGCTACAATAATAATAAAACTTTAATAGAGGAATCTGTGTAATAATCTCATTATTAATTCCTATATTATTATCCCTATTATTAACTACTGGCTTCTTAACAGTCCCTCCTACAGCCCTTTAGTATTTTAGTGTGTAACTCCAATATCGTAAAATCCCAATGTTTTCATAACATCTTACAAATTGCTATGAATTGCTAAAAAGGTTCCAGCTTCCAAAAGGTGAAAGTAATAACCCATTTAGATTCCACCTACGCCGGCATTAACTTACAATCACGTGAAAAAATACACGGAATTTCTTGTTAAAAAACTTCAGTTATTTTTATGTTCAAATTGTTATGTTTAACAAGGTAAAGATAATAGGCAGGTTTTTGTTAAACTTCGTGATGATTTTATCCTAACTTCTTCACTGGATATGGCTGAAGAAAATTTTATAGGATCAGATAATAGGATACTCTGCAGTGCCATCTATTCTATTAGAAAAAGAACCTACTCGTAGCGCCATCTAGGGAAGATATAGGAAAACATAATTACAAGGAAAGCTGAAACTGTATGAGTTTAAATTTATTTACCTAAATAAAATGTTTTTGTAACATACACTGTTTATAAATTAACGCTTTTATAAACCGCAATAGGGTATATTATTATTTTTAGCTTTAAGTGACTAAAACCACAATTTTAAGACCTACCTAGTTACAATGTTTCTTGAAGTTCTCCAAAATGAACTGTCTAAAACCTAACTGCTACAAAATTCCATTAGATTAAATAACATATTGATTTAAGATAGCCACTGAAATTACGAGTACATAGTCACAGATCAACTTCATGAATCCTAAAAACTTTAATAAAATAAAGTTTCTGAATGTAACAGACATATTGCGTTATTGAATCTAAATATTCCTTTCATAAGAGACAATACCTGACCATAATATTTACATAACGAGGTATATTGTCGATTTAGACTTTTATGAAACTACGTACAGATTTCCTTATTGCAATATGCTCTGGAAATATTGTATTGTATTTTATTCTTTAGTAAAGAGATCAGTGAACATCAAATATAGGTTAGTAGGTCATTCATTTATATATAGTATTAGATGTATTATACTTTTATGCATCTCTGCTTTTAAAAGTTATGTGGTTTAATAATATTTATAGAAGACTAGGCGATGCCCGCGGCTTCATCTGCGGAAGAGAAGTTAAAAAATGTATTGGATTTATCCCAAGGGAATCTATAATCGGGATACAATCTATCCTATGTCCTATTCCTGGATGCAAATTATCTAAGTGTCAAGTTTTAGCTTAATCCGCTCAACGGTTAGAGAGTGAAGGGCGTAAAAACATCCAAACATCTTTACAAACTTTCACATTTACAATATTAGAAGAATTTGTGTCAACATGAAAATCAAGTTTTCATGCATGGGCTGCTCTGCACCTTATATCCAATGATATTATACAAACATTAAGCTGATAATAATGTAGCACCGTTTACTTTTTTCGATTGTTTACTAATGACTTAACATAACTGTAATATACAATTATCATTGCGTTATTATTATAGTACTTTAAAAGAGTGATTTTTGTCAACAAACATTGACAAACTATCATATCGATGTCAGATTAGAAACGATATTCATTAAAATTTGTTTCCATAAACATTTTTGCTACAACACAGTTAGCCAAGTATTATAATAGCAGTAGGCATGTAACCTAATAATTCTGAGTTCTGACTACCAACGTATCCCCTTATCTGTAAAGTCACACAAACATTTGCATGCGTGTTCAATGAGATACTAAGAAGATTACTAGTTTGACAACTATTAAGTTAAACAGGTTGATATCTTTCGGTTGACTTAACTATTATCTTCACTAGCATCTATTAATTAATTACGAGGGACGTTATTGACAAATTATCGGGACTCCTTTCCTCTGCTAAGATTTCGTGAAACTTAAGTCATGCCCCAATCTCACAACAGATTTTTAATTGCGTGTTTCTACTGTAACTAAATGTTTTAATGTAAAAAAGTTTACTTAAATATTGTTTGTCAAATTAACGTGGAAATATAAACCTTTCATGTAGAGCAAGTTCGTTTGGCTAACAGTGATTGCTCATGATTTTTCGGTGAAAATCTTTATACAGTACTTTAGGTATGCCAGTTTCCTCCGAAACCACTAAGCTATCACTGTCTTTCTATCCTCTGTATAGCTTTGTACGAAAACAAACGTGTTTTTGCCCGGCTGCATAAGGGTGATGGTATCCCAGTGTATTGTAAAAAAACACCACTAACAATCGATATTTTTTTTAATTCCAACTTTTTTCACAAAACTTTTTTTTTATTTTACTTCACAAACGGTCTGCCGCTATGAACGACAAGAACCGTTTGTCAACCCATTACATTTTTATTTATCTGTGACTTACACAAATTGTTGCCAACATAGAAAAACATTATCGTAATAATTTTATCACTAACCACGGAAGAAGAAACTTGTTTGTATTTTGATGTTCTATGTTGCTATCAGTATATATTTCATTTCCTAATTACAATATTGAGAGATTGCCAGTACTGCGTGATATACGACATTGATATATACGCAATCAATCATGGTGTGCTACACGTGTCAACACGATGGTGTTACAATGATGTCGCCTTGTATCGCTATCTCAGATTAAAAATTAACTTATCCATACCGACTGTGCTAGTAGGAGGGTAATGTTTAGGAGTGTATGTATGTCTAGTCTATCTCTTTAGAATATTTAGTTAAAATAAGCGTACGAATAGTTTTAAACTGAAGGAAGAATAGGATATAAAATTGGTTAATTTTATCCCTATTGTACACTATCTTGTAGAAAGCTTTGGTCTCCTTAGTTAAGAAGAGAAAATTAGATGTTATGGTTAGTCTTTAAAAACTTTAAGCTACACAAACATAAGTACATAGTTACTTAATAATGACTTTATTTAAACCTTGTTAGCAGCATTCAGAACTTGATAATGAAACAGTTGAAATAAACAGCGCTAATTGAGTATTCAAACAATCTGGTGTTAGTTATAGATAAATACAATTAAAACGTTGATCTATCTCTCGCAACTTGACCTAATCGTCGTGTTAACGATCTAAACCCTCAATGTAGGTTATTTTTAATGTGATCGATCAATAATTTATAGGTACTTGAGCATATTCTTACACTAGCAGCCTCTCAAGTTGATAATACATTTTATCCAACAAAAAGAACTCTACTGAAGCGAAGCGAGGCGAGACAATAATAGACAATGTTTATATTTCTACTAGACGATCGGGCAGACGTTGTTCTGTCACATATTTTTTCTCTTATTTGATTCCCTTTAACTTTTAAACATAAGGTGGAATACTTTAATTTTCATATACCTTTACTAAATGCTCATCATTTTAGATAAATTGAACTATGGCGGCGTTTCTATAACTCTAATATTTCAGGTGGTCCCTTTAAGTTTCTCGACATCAGCACTACCTGCCGAGTCCAACTGTGACTCGAAACCGTACTCGATCCTTCTAGAATACTTCAGAAAACTTTTACTGAAATTGGCCTAGCCGTTTAGGAGGAGTTCAGTAACAAACACACGTACACTGAGTTTTCTCGTTAGATAATAGTAAACTCTACCCTTTAAGGTCTATGACACAATGATCAACAAAATGAACATTTTACCCCAAAACATTTCAATTCCATACATCGTAAAATATGCGCATAAATTTGCCTGTCTCCGAATACACTTAGAAAATAATTTTTAGGAAATCTTTTGATACGAATAAAAACGGTGCGTTCAAGGTTTTGTGTAAATTTGTTAGATGTTTGCATGCGGACCGCCGGATAAATTGATGTCGAGACCTTTTGGGATGTATTTTTAGTTGCTGTGTTGGAGGAAAAGAATAATCTGGAAGAATTGCGGGTCTCCTTCGCATATTTCACCGCTCTTTCTGTGAAACCATTATCTATACTAATAATATAAAGCTGAAGAGTTTGTTTGTTTGACCGCGATAATCTCAAGAACTACTCTACCGATTTAAAAATTCTTTCAGTGTAATGTAGTCCATTTACCGAGGAAGGCTTTAGGCTATATAATATCACGCTACAATGAATAGGAGAGGAGAAGCAATCAAAAATATTGCGAAATCGACAAAATTTTGCAGGTGGAGCCGAGGGCGGTTGCTAGTCTTTATATAAAAGCCTAGCCTAAGTTTTGTTACTAAACTCCTTCTAAACGACTATACCGATTTTAATAAATATTTTGTGGTGTATCTAAAAGGGACCGAGTAAGGTTTAGGACTATAATTGAACACGGTAGGTGGTGCTATTGTCAAGATACTCCAAGGTTCTAGTAAAACTATTAGTTATTGAAACGCTGTCATATTGCAAAACCGAGAGGTGAACCAAACTAACAAAGACTTAATATATTGCACAGCAACGTCTTCCGAGTCTTCAAGTATCATATAAAATATATGCAACATATTTGTTGTAAAGAGATTCAATTGAGTACCTACTATACCATCTTATGCCTAATAGCCTCAGGCTAAAAAATGTATAGACTCAGTCTTCAGAACAAAAAAATTTAGTTATTTTTTTCTTTTTTTTTATATGTCACAGAGCACGGCCTGTCGAGCTATGTACCGAGAAACGTTATCATTTGATAAGTACGTTATGTTTTTTTACTACGCTCATTTTTTCCGAAGTCTCACTCTATGCATAATTATATTCGACTGTACTTATAACATAGCACTATTTAAATCATAGACTGTTTGAAACATAATTGATTAATTCAAAGTTCACCTTAATTACAATAGAGCTGTAACCACACCAAAAGCATAGAGTTACTAGACAATTATTAATTTTAATATACATTGCAACATTGTACCAAACTATTAAAATATTAAATTTCAAGCTTAGAATAAGGACGACCGTTCAATATTAAATTACTACATGCAGTAATACCTAATGTTACCTATTTTATGCCGCTGCTTACAAGCAGGAATATTGCTATGAGAATTTAAAATTAAAGTAAGTTTAACTTAATTATGACCTGTTCAAAATGTAAAACCATAAATTGACATTGATTTACATTGAATCAATATAATCTACTTACTATATAGACGATGTCCGCGGCTTCACCCGCGGAAAAGTAGTTAAAATAATGTTGGATGTATCCAAGGGAAAGTATAATCCTATCCTATTCCTGGATGCAAACTATCTGTGTACCAAATTTCAGCTTAATCCGTTCAATGGTTAGAGCGTGAAGGACTTACAAACATCCAAATATTAAGACATCTTTACAAACTTTCACATTCAGAGTAAATTATTTTTTTTATAAATAAGTAAGGGGTACAAAAGGCATTCTTTACTCAAGGTGTGTTGTTGAAAATTTACCTAAATTTACCTACATACAAATAAGAATAGTCAAAGTCATACCTACTCAAATTATTTCGCTTAGTTACGAAAAGTTCACCTACCGGTCTCGATAGATATTGTGCATCATATCATCGGCTTTATGAAAGATAAAATGAAACTGTATTTTATTAACATTATAAGAAAAAACAACATACGTTTTAACTATACGAATAAGACACAAATATAAATGCATAACCCTTACCGGTTTTACTTTTACTTTAGAATAAGTAAAGCAAAATAACCCTCAATGCTTTCTGTATACTTGAATAGTCCCAAGAGATGTATCTTTTAAAAAACTCTTAAACAACAATACAAAGGAGTTAAGCTTCAATGAAACACCGCACTAACAGCAATTTGTAAAGAGATGTAGGTACGCACGACTTAGAATGATGAAGGAAATAAATCTTTCAATCACATGCTAGGTTTCTACGTATATTCTAAATTGAATTGTAATCGTGGAAACATAAGGTACCTATATATTACGTTGTTTTTAAATACAAGATTGTTTTATTATTGTGTCGCGTGTAAAAGATTTATAATTTCAATTTCTAAGTGTAGAATAAGGACACTGAAATTGTTACTGGGGCAGACACCCGTTAAATTAACTGTTTGTTGAAAGGCTAAATAAATAATTTGACATAATTCATGGGATTTAATAAACCTGAAGCTTATTCTGTACAAAATATACATAAATTTTTGTAAGATACCGACATTGAAATAAAATAAAAAAATAGGACAGTGCTCAAGCTTAAAAATGATTCAAATGACATTTTTATCTAACTAAGCCGACAAAGCAAAGATTCGTTTATTACTTTCATCTTAAACATAAAAAGTCTTACTTTTAAACTTAACTATATGCAAAACTAGATTCAAACTTTCGATGATCTAAAAGCAACTTAAGTTAGTCTAAACTAGTTTAATGAAACAGGTATTTCACTTAAAGCATTGAGAAATTAATTTCAATTAAAAACTTTCAGCTAAAAAGTCGTACAAAGCTGTTATGTCGCTCCAACCAGCAAAATAAAAAGCCGTTGCCTAGTTCTAAAATTTTATATTAATTCTAGAACAGAGATTTGAACTCTATTGTCTAAAGAATAAGATTAAAGTGCAATATTTCACGGGCGACTGTGAAAACAGCAAACTGAGGCAAACTTTGTTAATCCCTTAGTTGCTTGAGTTGGCGACGATATTATGTTTTATGTAAATTTTGTTTTCAATTTTTCGTAACTTTCTAACTTATGTTTGTGTTTTCGTTGTTCCAAACAGTATTGTTTTGGGAATGTTGTAGTTTTAATCAATAATTCTGCTGCGAATGTGTAGCCGTTGTAAAACTTCACATAACTTTATAGACATTATGAAAAGAATATATTATCTATCGATGCATGACAATAAAACTGTTGAAGTAAAAAGGCTCCAAGTTTTTGATAGATACTAAAAACTCTTTTGAACTCAAAAAACAAATGATAACTTGAAAACTTCAAGGGATAGACAAAATATGTTTTATTACTTTTATATTGTCTATGCCTTATAATTTTCAAGTTATGATTTTTTATTTTATACATATAATATTACACAGTTTTTTATCTCTATCGAAAACTTAGCTTTTTTGTTCATAGCAATTTTATTTTAGAAAATTGAAATCTAAAATAGTTTGCTTGAAATAAAACTTTTCATAACGATCATAGATCACACGTTTTAATTGTACATATCACCTGTATCGGTATTTAAAAATAAATTAAGATAACGAAAATGGCTATAAGTGAACTTTCCACTTCATTACCAGTGAATTACTCTGTGTACCAATTACTGTCGGCTCATTACTCTCTGTTTACATTCAATTACCCTGAAACTGATTCTTTGGGGCCAAATATGGTACTTGTAATGTTTTCTATTCAATTATCTCATCATAAATAGATGTTAGCTCTCGTAACTAACGTTGTTATGTCATAATATAAGTAATAGAAAATAATAAATATTATTCGTAACGCTCTGAGAGAAAATGAGAATTATCTCCGAAATGTTCCCCAAAAACACATGTGACTTATAGCATTTTATTACTAACTGGACTACTAATATTTACTAACAGAACTAACATGCTCTAATAGTCCTAACTTACACGTTCCTTTTACTAACCAATTAACGACATCTACTATTCTCAACACCTTTAACTACGAGTAACAGGACCTAAATAGCTTTGCAAGGCACTTTGTTTGAATCAGATATTCAAATGAGATTCTTATCAATATCAAATTCTGTCAAAACATTCATAAAACTGAAGCCATGATTATTCAATTCTTTGACCCAAAAAACCCAACTTGCAATATTAATGATACCATTAACATTTAACAAACCAAGCAAATAAGAGGTAAGTTTTTGACGGACTAAGTGTATGTATTACAAATGTAAACAGCACTATCAGTAGCTACTGAATAACTTATATAGAACAGGGAAAACTGTTGAGTAGCAATTTTTGTGATATAAACATGAATAGTCGTAGTAATGATCTCTCTTATAAAGTCGACAAGTCATTGTTCGTTTAGATATGTTATGTAACAAATGCCAAATAACATGGGACCTTTGAAGTGCCTATTAATGAGGCCTTTGTCAGTCACAGGAGCAATAATTTTGTAATTATTACAGCCTCCCCTTTATCAGCAAAATTAAGCAATGCTTATATTTTGGTCGCAAAATAAGCAAAACAAACTTACAGATTATAGTCGTCTTTGATTACAAATAATCCTTTCAAACGCCTACTTGAATATTAAGCGTTCGATAATACTCATTAATATTCGTTACCAAGAGTTTCGTTTAACGATTTGACAAGTAATCTTAAAGATACATCTTTAGTATTGATAATTTCAATTTGAAGTCGCTAAAAGTTCTGTTAACTTTCTAATTTTGAGTGACGTCGCCCTATTCTGCTAATGGAATGCTAACAAACCCTTTTCATTGTCATCATATAAATTTATAGGCGTCATAAACATAAACTGTTGATCAATCTATTCATCAAAAGACAGTAAAGCGAATAGATTTAATAACTCAGCGTTTTAAGCCTATTAATAACAGTACGTCACTCTCTCAGTGGGACTAATCCAACGACACTTCACACGTTGATATCTGCAAAGTTGTAAAGACTGTAGAGCGTACCAAAGAAATGGACATACATACATACATACGCTCGATAAACATTACCCTTTTTTTAGCATAGTCGGGTAAAAAATATTGGACCAAAGTCTTTCTAAATAAATTAAATATCAACAGACAGATTCAAAGCTTTTTATGTGTTTAATTTCAGACTATTAATGTCTTCATAAGTCAACAATAGTCTATAGATTATACCTTAGATATTCACTCAGACTTTATTAAAATGAACGACAACACCTCTCGTCCTTAATTACGAGAAGTTGAACTCTTGATTCTTGAACTGTCAGAACGCCCGCAAACAAGGTTAATAACAAGACGTCTTCGTATTTGATTAAATAAGTGACAAGTCAAATATTATGGCACCGTGCCGTATTCTTGTGTTTATTCAACCCTAGAGACCTAATCTGAAATCGACTAGCATGGTGTTAAGTTGTGTTTTTCTACTTAATTCATTTATTGTGTTGACTAGTGTTCGTATCGCCTTAGTAAAGTGCAGCGATCTTTTATGGGACTTGGTGTACAACTCTATAATAAAGTCCCAAAGTCAATACGTGACTTGCCTGTACAATTATTTAAAAGGCGGGTTAAGGCACAGCTGGTTAATAAGGGATATTATAATGTAGAGGACTATATTAATGACAAAGATGCTTGGATATGAGTAGTTCGACATCCAGTTCCGTTCAGGTTAGATTTTTATTTTTTATTTTTTTATTTTAGTTTTATTTTTTTATTTTTTTTTGTTTTTTTTGTAAAACGTCTATTGTATTATTATTTTTTTTTTTTTAAAGATGTGCGGGGGAGTTTCTTTCCCCGCTTCTTCTCCTCCATGTCAAAGCACCTTGTGAAGTGGGAGTAGATTAAAAAAAATGACGTGCATAAGTGTATCTTTGATACCTATATGAATAAATGATTTTGAATTTGAATTTGAACTATTTTGTCGACTCAATTGATCTTCAGACTAAAATGAAGACACAGGCATTGCCTAACCACTATCACCATTTTGATTAGATAAAATAAGTTACGAGTTTTACTAGCTTTGTTAATGAGAACTACTAATGATTAGTAAGTACGTTCGAAAAATATATGAGTACCTAGTTTAAAAACTTAGCAACCCACTTTCCGAGTTTCAAATTCGAAACATTCAACCTAAAGATTGCAAGTAAAATACGCCAGAAAATACAACTAAGCGTTTGTTATTTAACCTTATGCAGATTTTAATCTATCCATACAGAGAATATAAACACGTCCACACATAAGTAACACAAATTTGGTTACAGAACTTTTAAACAGACCTGTCACCACGTAACGTTGATTAATTAATGGGGATAATGAGTCCCGTTAATAGGGACTGTGAGTGAGTGGCGACTCCGGGGAAATTTTATGTTCCGGGCAAAAACTGTATCATTAAGCTTAAAAGGTTTACTCGCGGGTCAAAACATTTTAGACACGACGGTAGACTGATGATAAAATGTAAAATGTTTTACAATATTCTCTTGTACTGGTAGTCAATTATCATTTTCTTTGGACTTATTTTTAAAATGATGCATTGGTCATACATTTAGTATTTAGTTAATTGTGTACTAAGTATCGCTAAGTCCAACGATCCCATGAAGCATTTGTTAAAAATTTAAGATCTTAAACCCTACTCTCATCATCATCATCATGACAACCCCTAACTATCCCACTGCTGGGCTGGGGTCTCCTCCTCGAAGGGTACAGGCCATAATTCACGCCGGGCAACAGCAGATTGGCAGACTTCACACACCTTTGAGAACTTTATAGAGAACTCTTAGGTGTGCAGGTTTCCTCACGAAATTTCCTTCACCGAAGCAATTGATAGTTCATTTCTAATACGCATTTCGTTTAGAAAGCCAGAAGAACGTGCCGGGGTTCAAAACTAGGACCTCCGTTTTGGAAGGCCAACGTTCAAACTACTAGGCTATCACTAATGTTTAATTTTGCAGTATCCTATATAAAACTTCTGTACGTACAAACCAACTTTTATGAGCTAACTTGCGCTGAGCAGTCAAACGATTTAATATGACAGGTTAATTAGAACTGTCAGCGACGGCATATTAAAATAAAAATATAATATGAAGATCTGATGATAAATTAATTTAAGGAATGAATAGACAGAGTAGCTTAGGTTGTTGCTGGATTGATTACAGGCTGTTATGTTAGGTACAATTAAATAATGTTGCTAAATCATGTCTGCCTAATCTTCTAGTATTATAAATGTGAAAGTTTAAATAGATGTTTAGATGTTTGGGTTACTATCACGGTCTTACATTATTTATGCATTAAGATAAAACTTTGCATCTTTTTCGATGTCCTGGATTAGGGTGTAACATAGATTTCATCCCGATCTTTATCCCTCTCGAGTGATTTGCATGTTTATAATTATTTTTGCAACTTAATCGAGCATAGATGTTGGAACAAATTATAATTAAACTTAGGACTTAGATATACTATATTCTGGATTATAACATGATCCAAGAAATAAATAGCTTCGGGATTAATTCAATACTTTTGACGAATCATCACGACAGAGACACAATGTCGTACAAATTACAGAAACAGTATCAATTTCCTTTCATTAAAATATCGGAATAAAAGTTACTACTTAAATTCTGATATCATTTCCCCATGAATTTCTTCCTCTAATTGGAAAAATATTTTAATACTGGGAAAACAAAATTGAATTAATGAAATTCCAGCGTAACAAATAATATTATCCGAACCGAATATTTTGAGTTTCATTATTATAACTAATATATAAAATTGATACTGAAACAGGAACACGGTACATTATTAAGTATTGTGAAACACTGTGTGCATATTACAGGGATTAATAGGAAATATTAGTGAATTAATGGATTCCAGTTATTTATCTTTTATGAAGCCAATCATAATACTAGATAGGTATTGTCTATCAAGACATTAGCAATTACTAGAAGATCAGACATTGGTAAATCAATAACTGATTTTATAGTAATGATGCAAGTTGCATTACGTTTTAAAAACTTTATACATTTTAAAATTAAAATTAACTAACCAAGTAATTACCAAACTAAATATAATACTGACTAAAAAAAAACATAAAAATGACCTAAACTATATAAACAAAAAATATATCCTATCTAAATAATCTAAGCTAGGCATCGTGCCAAGAACTCTAGCAGCATTTCCCCGCTGAATTGTCAAAAATATATCGTTTTAAAATGTTTTCTATAGAAGTTATATTGTTAAGAGTTTGACACTCATTAAGTGAGTGGATCCTAAGACGAAATAAAAAATGGGTGTAGCAGTGACATGAAAATGGCTGTGTTGTAGGTGAAAACGTTAAATTTACAGGTAATTTTTTTTTATAATTTTTTTTTATGTATTTACAGCGTAAAATAATCTCAAAATGGCGGCGCTTACCTCTTTACCAAGCTTCCTCTGTTCCGCGCGAGTTTTCACTATTCTCGTTTATTCTAATTAATTCTTTAATCCTTTTTCTATCCACTGATATAATTTAATTTTGGATGTAGACGATAGATTCGAAACTACAACGCCAAAATGTATCCCCCGATAGATTTGTAGGATTACCTCCGTATGGTAGCAAAAAGACGTATTTACGTCAAAAATTGAGTTTGGAATTTACCATTAGTATTTATCCCACTAGAACTAGTTCAAAAAATTTGTTGCTCTTAAAAACAGCCTTTAGTATAAATGTGCTCTAGCTTTGAAGCTTACAACCGGAAAATGTCCATTACATAACCATTAAACAAACATAATACTCGTTTATTATTCGAGAATAGTATTAACAAACTGTTACTATTTGTACAGCCACAGGATTTTGGGTTTAAAGGATGCTGTACAACCCCAGTAGGCTGTGAGCTTATCTTGAATGTTATTCGTATTGTGTGGTAAAAGGAATTTAGATTACCCGGGTTTGTGGTAGCAGAATAGTGTATAACAGATTTTGTTTATATTTATAGTGCGTAGGTCGTAAGTAAGCGGGTTCTAGGTTCGATTCTCAGTGAAGCAGAAAATAAATCGACATATTTGTATAGAAATCTTGGCCTGGATGAACATGCATACATAAGATATATTAATTTGGAATGGACCCTATCGATAAACTCTTAAAGTATTTTTATAAAAGAGTATGATAATTATGAAGTACTAGACGACGCCCGCGGCTTCGCCTCCAGAAAAGAAGTTTAAATATTAATATTGGATTCATCCCAAGGGAACCTATTATTGGGATAAAATCTATTATTTGTCCTGTTCCTGGATGCGACCTAACAGTGTGCCAAGTTCCAGCTTAATCCGTTCAATCGTTAGAGCGTGAAGGACTTACAATCATCCAAATATCCCAAAATCCCAACATCTTCACAAACTACATTTATTATATTGATAGGATAGTAGGATTATTAAATAGACATTGTAAAGTAGTTAGGTAAGTTTATAACGTAATTACAAGTACTTATTAGCAGGTATTGGTGTGATACATACAAATAAAGATTAAAGTTTTGCAAAAAAAATAAAACAATTGAAAGCACATCCTATATTTTTTGTGCGATATTTAATACGTAGGTTATTCATTGTCTTACCATTGTTAAATTTTTTTCTAATAACATTTCTAGATTTTATTTCCTACTATTTACCAACGTGAGTACCCCTTATAATTTTAAATTCTTCATCGCATTATCGCGTGTAGTAGAACAAGTCCTAAGGTGATAGAGGAAAAGATTTATGGGAGTGCAGACTATAGGGTACAAATTCTGACCTATAAAAACATATATGGGGTTTGCGTTCGGTTTACGTACTAAATCTAACTCCCATTTTTATTACGAGCTTCCAACGGACGCGGTTTATTTGTTTGTTGGTTTCACGTTTGTATCTATACCAGTATACAGGTATACACATACGTACAATTACACGTACATCAGTAATGTATTTGTACGAGTACAATAACTAAGCGTGCTAAGATTCCCTCAATCGTGGGTACAGGTAATAAATATAATAGATAGAATAAGAAAGTCCCGTCCAAGAATATAAATTTATAATTTTTGTTAGGAATCGAATCCTAGGCTCGTTGACTGGAGGAGTAACTGTATCGCCATACGAGTTGTAAATAATATGAAATTTATTATTTTGAAAATCCTCAAAAGTGGTATTTTGTAGCTAAGAGGCATTTCGATCACGTCAATATTCAAACTAAAATTGTATTAAAACGATACAAAAACACAGTTTCAGGACCGAAGATTTCATAAATATTGCACATGAGTTTTCAACTATCGTTGAAGAATGAACTGCAAAAAAAATTTTGGTGCTCCAAATAAAGCTTTGTCAAAAGCTTATCGATATTGCAGACAGACACAAAAAACACGTCAAACGTGTAGCATCCTTCTTTTTTCGACGGTAGTAAAATTGTTATTTAAACTGACCCACTTTACAAGCGAAGTAACCAATCAATTTTCTTTCCTCAAACACGGGATCAGATTTGAAAGACAATCAACAAATTCTCCGAGGGAGATTCGCTAGTATTAATCTTAATGAGAAATCGGATTTCGTAGCGTTTCTATTGGTTATTTCTGTCACTTAGAAGTCCCGTTTTGCGGTCGGAATTTAACCATAACTCATTTTGTCATACAATGGACTTTACTTAACATGAAAGTTGATGGTCGGAAGTATAATGATGTGGTAAGTAAAGTACCTACCAACAAAACTACCATAAGTCAAAAGATGCGTTACCATCCCTAAGGAAAAATTGGGTATAGCTGTGTCATGGATACGGCTATACATATACTGTACGTGAATACATTTTTTTATGAAATATTTTTATTTATGTATTTAGGTACGTCGTAAAATAACCTCAAAATGGCGGTGCTTCCCCCTCCACAGCGCGCGATTATTCTCTGTTCTCGTTTATTGTAATTAATTCTTTGATTTTTATCCTTTACCTATCCAATGATACCTATAGTTTAATTTTGGATGTAGACGATATATTCGAAACTACAACACCAAACTATATCCTCCGATTTTGTCATCAGTTTTTAGGATAGCTCTCGTATGGTCGAAAAAAAACGTATTCACGCCAATAAGAATGAAAAAATTGTTTATTTAGTTGCTAACCCAATATTTTAAGTGTTTGATTTTATTGCACGGGTGCATGAGCTATGAAACTAACAATCAAAACGCAGAGTTATTAGCCTATACGATAGCGCGCAGTTTTAGAACGAAAACCATATTTATTTTCCGATTCAGGAAACGTTGACTCAATATAAAATGTATTGAATTCCGCACTCATTCCGTTTTCTGTGCGCAATAAAATATTTCTGGCGTCCGTTTTCGGAGTCGTGCGCCTGAATAAGATCACGAAATTCCAATTTTAATCCAACCTGCATAGAAAAGTATAGCTAAAAATAAATGAAAAAAAGCTATACCTACACACATAGCCTAGCCACACTAGTCAACAAAAGAAAAACAAAAAGACGATTTGTTAAAAATTTGGGGAAAGAGCCACCATAAAGTCATGTATATCCTATATCACATCCTCATAGCAGACGAATCAAATGACTCTGAGTAAAAATTCAAAACAATCTTCTAAATTACAACCCAAGTAAATCGAGCAAAAATAAATTACCATACGTACATAGTACATAATGTGATGTATGAAGAATTAATTAGGTTTCAAATACATTATAAAAAACAGTCTTTAGCGTAAATAAAGAATTTTTTTTTTACAATTCTCCTCAAGTTTATATGCACTATGTTCAAACATAAATTGAGTTTTAAATTATCTATTGCAATTCTCCTACGTTTATACTAGCTTAGATAACACGTTATACAGACCACTTCCTTAGCAAAGCTAGTCAATATTCTGATTATTACAGCGGCCGTGTTCAGTCGACAGTGAAATAGAACACAGCTTCGTGCCGTTACTATTGTCACTTTAAATAAAAAATATTTTCTACACTTCTCTGTGGTTTTAGTTCATTGTGAGTTAATATTGATCCCAATGTTGGCAGATCAGGGTGTCATCTATATGTATAAAATATAATTGAAAGTTGAGGGGCACTGCTTGTCTGTGTGTTTGAAAGAGCATCACGTAAAAACAGCTGATTTGACACAACAATGGATGAAATACATAAATAATCCTTAACTCGGGGTGTTACTTAGGCTTTATTTTATTTAAATCAGTCTACTCTATCAAAAGTTATTAAAATTTAAAGTTTGTATGGGACTTCTCTAACTGACATGACTAACAGACGTGGTCAGCCATATTGAAAAAATACAACAGTAGTTATTAGTTTCATTTATTTTAACCCAAAAGATACACCGGAGCGAAGCGAGGACGGGTCATCTAGTAATGACTATAACCTACATTACAAACTGAATAGACATGGTACAATTAACATTATCTATAACAAAACCTTGAGATCAACGACAAAACCTAATAACGTTCACAATGTGCGACCTCTAACCTAAAAAGTTTAAGAACATATTGTGTCATATTGCTCCGGACGTGACGTGGCAGTAATACTCGTATCTTGTGACGTAATAAACTTGTTACTCAATAATATATCCGCCTGAGCGATCTTTTAAATCTTCTTTTATTGTTATTATGATTAAATGCCCGTTTAATACGAACCCTGAACACGAGATAAGACTTCTTTCCGTTTTTCTCGTCGGAAAACCAGTCTCCTAAAAGTTTTTTGCGGATGAAGTTGTATTTGTTTTTGTTTGCTCTCGAAGAAGGGTAATGTTTTTCGAGCTAATGTATGTATGTATGTATGGCGATTTATTTGGAACTTTTTACGTAAACGGCTTGACAAATTATAACATTGCAGGTGATGTTGATTGGTCTCAATTGTAGACTATACAATTTACCCACCCCAAATTAACCAAAGTCGTTTATTTTATCGTCGTCTATTTTAAAATTAATATTGTTTATGTTACTTAATTGTTACAACATATTTTATTACTATTTTTTTTGTTTTCTTATTGTTAGGTATGAATTGATCGACAACTCCTACCTCAAAAATATTTTTGACATTATGTTAAGAAGGCCAAATAAAGCCCGCTTATTATTCATTATTTCTTTAAAAACCTAAATAGTTGAAATCAAGTTAAGACTAACTATAATAACATTGGTTAACAGTTATGGTAACATCAAAGACTAATATGAATATACTGAAAGGTAACATGGAGTCATATCATTATCGATACCTAACTTTTCTATCGACCGATATAATGACAATTGATAAGCAAAATGACGGAAGCGTTTTCCCTGTCGTACACAATGCACTATTCAAAACGCGGTTATAAAAGCACTGCCCTATTCAATATTTCTACTACAACACTACTTTCATGAGATGTCCTTCTACGAAATTCTGTCATTGATATTATAGGTGCAGTGAATACCTAGTGTGAATATGTCTTAGTGTCAAAAATGTGTACAATCCACACGTGGTAGAAATGAAACTTTATAAAATTTTAGC
>LGAG01028134.1:66775-84921 GCA_001278395.1 Lerema accius
ATAAGCATTTAATTTTATTATGTACCTTTCTGTCATATTATCTTGTTTTTTTGTCTCTTGTGTTTTTATAATTGTCTTCACTTTACATGTTGTAGACTTTTACCTAAACTTTAGATAAAGATGAGGCTATAGGAATACAAATCATTTTCTCATACAACAATCATGTCAGAATATCTTGATAGTATAATATCAAATAATCAATCTCTAACAAAATACGCAAATAGTAGGGTTTTTTCGGCATTGTACAATTTAAATCTCGATTAATTAAAACTAGAAACAGTGAGAAAGTTTTATCGAATTTAATTCCTTTGTTTCAAGATAATAATTCCAATTAATCTAAGGCTCTGTGTGCGTGTGCGACAAATGTGAGGTTCCTGCACCGCAGGCTGTAATTTAAACCATTTGTTACTCAGTTTAATTAACTTAAGTGCCGTTCTTAACTGTCGAGATTCTTTTACAATTAATAGGGAAGGTAGAAATCTTCCCAATTACTTTTTTCAGTTATGTACTCCTGGTGGTTTGTATATGTATGTATGTGCAAAAATTAAAGTTTAAAAAAATCTTTAATTTGTGAGCTTATTGCATCTTTAAACTAACTTTTTAACTAATGTTTTATTTTTGAATTCATCACAACACATAATTACCCACTGCTGGGCTCGGGTCTCCTTTCAGTGTGAGGGGTACAGGCCATAGTCCACCACGCTTGGCTAATGCGGATTGGTAGACTACACACTTTTGAGAACTTTATGGAGAACTCTCAGGTGTGCAGGTTTACTCATAATGTCTTCTTTAATCGTAGCAATGTTCTAACATACGTACATGTAACTTTAACTATCTGCATTTGTAAGTGATGTAAACTTGAATTATACTAATAGTCAAAATCGTAAGTACGAGTAGATACCTTAACAAGGGCTCGAAAGTTCACTCTGCACATATAAATGAATTGAACCCCGAACCAATCTCATCATGATCAAATTCGTGGACGTTATCCTACGAGGTAGAGAGTCATATTTAAAAATAAACTATTATAAAGTAAAAAACCTGCCTCATTATAACAACAGTAATAAATTAATTAAATTCTCTCCACGCCGCATCTTTTACACAAAAGAAAATTATATCCTTAATTATCTTTATTATTGTCAACCAGACAGATTTCACTGTACAAAATAAATATAATTGGAGCAGAATTTAATATTACATTAACAAATAAATTAATATCATTAAACGAATTCATTAACGGAGTTCATAAGCCCAATTCGATTAATTGAACACGAGATTCGCTTACCAATGATTTCAATTTATTTCTCTTGTAATCAATTTTTCTTTTTTGTAGGGTTTTGCTTCGTTGACCAAACGTAGGCTTATATTGAAACCTTTTTCTTGTTCCAATTTATCCGTACAATTTGTAAGTAACGTCCAATGTTCTTATGTGTTATAAGTAATTTACTTTTGTACATTTATTATTGGTAGCTACAAGATTATTTGTACAATGTATATAAGAAATAATGTATACATTATTGCTTGAAAATACCATGGATGACTGAGCGGACAGCCTTCGTATTTGGGCTCAGATTGTAACAACATGAAAATAGTTATATGAAAGTTAATTATTAAAAAGAGGATTCATTCATTTAGACATATCATCAACGTCATTGTTTCGGTAAGTAAGATTATTATTGTCAGAACTTTTGAAAGCACAATTATGATTGTTGAGTGGATTTACCTATACTTTTGCTCGGGACGGCGTATTAGACCATCTAGTGAATCGCTGATGGGTCTAACTTGAGGTATCGTTAGGTATTATTCAAGCTAGCAGCAACTTGGTGAGTTGCCTAGACCATTCTTTTTATCCTTTGTTGCTAGGTCTTGGGCCTTCGATTAAAATATTTATTCGAACTAGATTACGGCACCTTGAATGATATTTGTTACGTAAATTACAACCAGTTTCCGACTGTCAGAAGACACCCTGACAGCACAAAGATAATGTGTAATTTTAACAGTAGAGTTGCCAATTATTACATCTAAATTAAACACAAACAATGTGAGACTAGCTTCCACTGTTATTGAACAGCAAAATTGGTGTTTCGGAGTTCCCTTTACAAAGTTAGTGTCTTTTCACAAGAACGACGCAATTAAAGCAGTGTTTACGTGTAAAAGGAAGCGTTACGACAATTTATTGCACATGTGAATAAAGCTTTTTATTTTCATACTTTTCGTCAAACCCAAAAACACAGGTCCATACTGAAAACAAAAATTTAGAGTCATCAGTAAATTTTATCCTTGCTGGAATTCGAACCCAGGACTTTGTAAACGGTAGTTGTAATAACCAATGCGTCATATACCAATCGCAAGGAATTTCTCCAAAGCGAACACAACAAATGAAAAATAATATAAAAAACCCCATTTCATGGCATATCATTACGTCATGTTATATCCATATAACAGTATATTTCTCTATACAGTCTATTTCTCCACGGGCCCAGGTGTTATGGGTTCCCGAATATTGTGAGCGCTTTGAGAGGGCACTTTCACATGCTTTATTAAGGAAATCGCGTTTTCGGTAAAAGCAAAGGAGAACGTACCTATAACAAAGCGGCGTTTTCAAATATTTCGCTATTCATTTCCATGTAATGAATTCGACTTTAAGACTGAATAGGACTGTAGATTGTGCGAAATTAAGTATGCATAGCTTTGACAAACTAAAACTCGTAAATTTCTATGAGCTGCATCTTTAATTGTGGGCTGTAATTAGTAACCAATCCGAATATTAGTCATGTTTTCAAAAGCCTCCAACATTGCTTGGTTGGATATATTACTGAGCACAGGTATCCTACTAATATTATAAATGTGAAAGTTTGTAAAGATGTTTGGATGGTTGGATGTTTGTCCCTCCTTCACGCTCTAACCGTTGAACGGATTAACCTTAAACTTGGCACACAGATAGTTTGCATCCAGGAATAGGACATAGGATAGATTTTATCCCGTTTATAGATTCCCTTAGGATGAATTCTACACTTACGCGCGGCAAAGGCGCAGGCCTATCGCCTAGTCTTTGTATAATTAAGAAGGGCTAGAGCATACTCCACCACGCTGATCCAGTGTAGATTGCTACAGGGGTGAGTGGCCTACCCGATTGTCGAAAGTTTTAAAGCCTTCCGAAGGCCTTGAAGATAACATAACGACTGTTATCTAACGATAACAACCTAGCAACTTGTTCTTCAAAGCATGAAAGCGCTCAAGAAGTTTTTGAGATTAACCGTCTTGTAAATTCGTAGTCTGTAAATCCATTGTTTATGAAATCGCATAACCGAAGTATCTGTTTGATGTCTTTCATTAAACCGATTATACAGATAATTATCTATCGAAACATTAAATAAAATTACTTTAAGATCAGATATTGATTAATAGGTAATTTTCAATTGGTAATTTTATCGTAATGATATAATTTTTATTGCTTCATTTAGAACGTTTGTCAAGTGAGCTGTTAGATTCTAAGATAAAATATAAATGTAGATATAACTGTTTTAATATTATGATGTTTTCTGCTTTAAGCAACGGTAGACTGGCAGATTTTTTTTAACTTTTAAGATTAAGTCTATCTTTATAGGTATAATAAAGATAAATAAATAAAAAATAAATGTATAACTGAATTTGTACTTGAATCGAGATAAAGTAAAGAGATGTACAAGACCACTCATAAGTTTGGCAACTAGCGGTCAGCCAACCATGCCCAAAGTTATAGTTCGGTCGAGTTCTCGGTTTGATGGAAACCTTCAGGCTATGAGTGGCGGAATATGTAATTATTTTGTAAGCACTATTAATTAGGGTGGTCGTGTTTGGGCGTTGCGTTAAGCTAGAATGTTGGTCATAGCGTAGAATTATTCAGGTTCCTTGGTTGCTTTTTTGTTGGAAAATACGGTTATGGCTTTGGTTATAAACTTCCCTGGGCGATGTTGATGGTGACTTGTTTTTAAATTTGTGTATTTTATTTTTGAAAATGGAACAGCATTGTTCCGTATGGGCCGTCAAACTATAGCAAATTAGTACGTGTCTTTATTATTCTTACAATAGGATCCAAACACATTAGCCTGGGCGCGTACTATAGAGTCAGGCAAAGGCATTAAAAATATGTACGGAATTCGTAGCTGCGTATGTGTGCGGGCTCCCATACAACGTCATTGGTCTTTTGGTACTGCAGCCTAGCTGCCTAGTGCGCGTCTAGGGTTAATAAAATATACCGATAGCAGTAGAAGTAAGCAGTTACTTCCTCTTAAATATGTTTACTTCTGAAATAATTTAGTGTCTACTGCTCTGGAGTAAGGACTCCAGCCTCTCACAAATATTTTACGATTATCCATCTATGTTGTATTATGATGTAACCTGTATAACAAAGTGAATAGAAAAATAAATAACTATTATTATCTATTCGATATTATTATTTCTTCTATCCCAAAACATACATTATTACAACAATCTAACAGGTTTAATGGTTGCCAACAGAACAATAAGTAATACAAGACGTTTGATTCTAAATAGACCAGGTTTAAATAAAACGATATTCATAATAAATTGTAATACAAAGATTACCTTAAATCCCAATTCTATTTGGATCGCTTTGTAGCAATCTTTATTGTTGCTCGATAATATTTAGCTCAGCAATTGCTCGATTTATTGGTGTTCGAAGCGATATCGAGTCAGAGATAAAAGAATGAATAAATCTTAGCTTCGTAATTCTACAATTTAAGATATTGGTTACGAGAATTGTAATATTACAAATGTTTCTAAATATAAATGTAAATTATTTTGTTTGTTGTGAAATATATGAGCTGACTTACACTGCAAACTTTTACCGCGAAAATATCCGCAAACTTTAGTGAAATTCAGTAGAATTTTACAATACTAAATGAACACTTGCAAAAAATGCATGAAAATAATCCGCACCCAAATCTCTTTTCTCTTTAAAATTTCGCGTTGAAGCGCTATTTGCTTTTGAAATGGTAAAGGAAGACATCGTATCCCATCGACATAAGTGGCTAGCCTGGAACTAAAGTGGTCTATGTTACATAATAAAGTTATCAAACGAAACGCGTTTAAAGTCACTATATTTAAATAACCAATCAATAAAGTGGTATTTTAATGATAACCTTATTTTGGTGACCGGATGACACTTGAGACCACTTTTGCTTGGATTAATCCATTGTTTTAAAGTTCAAATATTATTTTTAAGTTCAAAAATGCTCATAGTCAAAAATGTTACATTGATCACTTTAGCTCCATGCTTGCTAGTTATTCTATATTAAAGATCGTATTAACTTCTGCGGTCTCTTCACTAGCGAATTAACAACTAATATTCCTATTAACATCTATTACTAACAGGACCTACTAACCAACTAACAGTCCGTCTTAGTCCTACTCAAAGTTTGTTACGATGTCCATGGACGCCAGAGGTTGGTGGCACTGTCAGCTCGTTTGCTATCTTATATAATAAAAAAAATATCGGCTAAGAAAAAAGAAAGGATACAAAAGAAAGAGGATACAGATAAAAGAAAGAAATACTGAAATATTAGAAAGAACATTTTTGTGGCTTACAACAACTTACGTAGGAGGGGTCGAGATAACCCATAAGAATATTGGTGTAATATAATGCTATGAAGATAACTGTAAATTAGGTATACATCCATGAAGCTACTCTCTAGGCAGAATATTTCCATATTATAATCCATCGCTTTCTATAAGTGAGGTTTTCATATTTGCTTTACCCCATCGATGCGGCGTGTAAGAATGTTTGCTAGATATTGATTTTGGCTCTTCTGTAGACAGGGCGAGAAAGATTATGGACAGAAATATGTCTCTGACGTATACATTTTTAAAATTCTAAGCATTGTTGCATATTTAAGTCGGCATATAATTGAGAATTTTAACTTTAATAATTCAAAAAAGAATGAAATTGAATATTATTTGCTTTATATTACATTTTTGATAACCCTTTATGATACGGTTACCACTCTTTTGCTGTTTAAAAGGTCCAAGATTCAATTCCTAACTACTGTCACTCAAGCCCTTCTTCTTGTTAGTTGGCTAGTAGGTCCTGTTAGTAATAGATGTTAAGGAAAATATTTGTAGTTTTCAATTACTTAATGGTTTAACGGATGGAATTAGTAAGTGAAAAATCAGGGCAGTAATATCTGAGATTATGCAGTTAAGTTAAAACTCTTTAAGTTAACAGATGACGTATTTAATGTTCTGGATGTAAAACTTATGTCCGTCAAGCATTTATGAAAAATAGGTCAAGCTGGAACGGATATCGTGTGAAATAGAATTTCGTAGAGTAAATAAAATCAGGAATATATTCCTGCCCTGTGGAAATTTCAAGGCCTTAGATTTTCTCACAGATTTTCCTGTAACATATGTACGAGGAGTAAGAATATTATAATTCCGTGTTTTGTCGAAATTTTTATTTGTACATTCGAAATGTATCCGAAGTAATATATTACTGTATATTAAACAAGATTTCAAATAAAATGATTCTATTCCATTCCTTTCAGAGCCCTTATATTACCTTTTAATACTTTCATTTCTTCGCCATTCTTACTGTAGAATATAATACAATTCTTACTAATGGAACTGAACGGAGTATAAATGCTTATGTGTACGAATGTGTATTAATAGTGATTGTAACTGAACTAACTTGCTAAAAAAGTTTGAACGTATAAGTGTACCTATACAATTTATAAATATAAAATAAATGTGGGGTTACAATAGAAAAAAAATATATACGTTTATGACCTTTCAAGAGTTAATTAGGTAAGGTTACTTTTACAAACTCAAACTCTTCCTCAATTTACATAATACATAATTAATTTAATAATTATAATTCTCAACATCCAAGATTAAGTAACAAATTGAAAATTAATAAAACGTACCTCATTTGATTTGAACGCGAATTCAAATTAATTCCGCGTTCTAATTTCAAACAAAGTTAAACCGAAATAAGCCATACTTGCTTACCTGCGCTAAACTCACTTGTTTCGACTGTGCCGCCAACCCGTTCTTAATTCAAAATCAGCTCACCAAACTTTTTAATTAGACGCGACACGTTCCGTTTCACTAAACACGACACTTCACAAATTAATTTAAAATTCGAATGTTTTAAATTTGAAGTAAAGATCAACTGTCAATTTTTTTTTTCTTTTTAGTTGGCAAAGATGGTTTCCGCACTTGAACTTGGGCGGGCGCGCTCAACTAGTGGCCTATTCGGTCGGCGCCTCAAAGTCTACTGGCGTAGGGCGTCATTTCATCCCTCGGCTAAGGGGTGCCTCACACGAACGAACCTGAAATAATTCTGATAACATGCTAATTATTCTTCTTGCGAACGAGTGTATCCGAGTATTAAGTAGGGATTTGAGATATGAATATTTTAGCGTGTATATTTATTATCGTGGTAACCATTGTTTGTAAAATTCAGCATAAAATAAATTTCAGTATGTTTTGTTTACGAGAAACGTCCCTCTTCTTGAATAACGAAAACCTGATACTTTATTTCCTGTTTCAAAATTTCAAAAGGTTCCTTTGTGATACTATGATACGCTAGTGGTAACAGTTTTGTAATTGTAATAACGACCTTTTCGTGTAAAATAGTATCGTATGTCGTTTTAGGGTTACATTTTAGAAACGTATTTATTTTAGTTTCTCTTACAAAATATTTATGTTTAAAATACAATTTTGAATTTAATTGTTTTATAACGAGAGATAATTTTAGAAATTTTCGAACGTTATATTAAGAAAAAACTTAACATTTTTAACAATCAAAAAGTATATAATTTCGTTTGGTATTTAAGTAAAACCATAATGTTCTAAAACCCTTTTTTTACATTTTTTACCACCTGTTTTTAAAGGATACAGCGTTTTACTATAAACAATTATACAAACACGAAATATGAACAAAAAATTCTTGCTTAAAAGAGGGTTTTTATTTATATTTCGACACGAATTTGCAATTTGCAGCTGAAACAGGTCATCCGCTTCACACTCAAACTTTGTATTCGCTTTTTATTGTTTTCAACTGAGATAAACCTGGCTCACCCACACAATGCGATTTAAAACTTTAACACTCCATAACTGGTCTTCGAATATTAATTGAAATATAAAGTATCCTTAAATTTACCATAACTATTAATACCTTGTTTTTTTTCGTCGTGATTTAATAAGTAAACAATCTTACAATGTCTTTTTATTGTAATTATCGATTTAAAAATAACACACAAATTTCAAAAAATTTAAGAATAAACAATAATTTAATGTTAAAATAAATTTCGATATACTTCTAATTTTTTTTTATTAATGAAATAAATAAAAGTAGTGCCAAGGTAATTCACTTTTTAAATGACGACGAAAAAAACAAGGTATACAACCTAAGTTATTAATACATACCTACTATACTAAATACTGTATACAAAAAAGATTTAATATTTACTATCCCCCTAAAATACCAATGTAAAAACGCAAAAGGATTGCACATATTTTTCGAACTAGGTCACACTACATTAAATCCTCACATTTTAATTATTTATGTTTTCCTGCGAAATTAGAGTGTGTGCATTCATACTGGCTGAATGAAAAGTTATGAAGTTATAAAGAAATTAAAAATGAATAAAAATCTATTCACAGAAGAAAGCTCTTAGTAGTCATAGTACTTTTACTGCTAGCTGTGCCTTCAAATTAAAAAGTCTGATACACATGGACGCAGTTATAAGGAAAGCAGTGATAGCTTAGTGATTAACATGTTTGTCTTCCGAACGAGTGTTCCTGAGTTCAAACCCCACCACACGCACCTCTAAATTTCAAACAGGTGCGTATTACAAACTAATTGTCCCTTGCTTTGGTAAAGGAAACCATCGTAACAAAACTTACACAACTTAGGAGTTCTCCATGAAGTTCTCAAAGGTGTGTGAAGTCTGCCAATCCGCACTAGGCCAGCGTGGTGGACTATGGTCTGCATTCCTACATTGTGAAAGAAGACTTGAACCCAGCAATGAGAGATGAGTTGTAACATGATGATGACACATTGTTTACCTGTATAACAATAAACATGACAGAGAGGTCAATAACCCTCAACACTATTGTGTTCTAACCTCAGAACAAAAAATTAAGTATTTTTTTCTTTTTTTACGATTTGACATTATGTCACAGAGCACGGCCTGTCGAGTAGTGCACCGGGAAACAATATTATTTGATAAGTACGTTATGTTTTCTTTACTTCGCTCATTTGTTCCGAAATCCCATATAGTTTTTCGTTAGTAATTCTAACATACACAAAATTAACTTAACAAGTCACATCAACGGAACACGAGTAAACACAATTTATATGGAAGATTTCCGTTTCGCGTTAGGTCAGTCGTCCCTAGGTCTTGATTTTTACGTTGCAGCGGAGAGGAATGTACTGTAATCCGTATGCCAGCCAAGGATATCGAACGAGGTTTATACCTCGTTACAGAGTACTACTGTAGTGTGTACAAACCTTAATACTTAGATACGTTATACATTAGACTATGAATTCTGATAGAAATTGTTTTAAACTGGTGATTCTCAACCTCGCAAGTATTGATACCATAGATAATTAATGAATTGTAAAAATTAGTTCGGGAGTTTTAAGAAGTACCAATTAATTTTATCAGCAGTGTTATCACCTAGTGGTTTTAACATTGGTGAGTCGCACGGGAGTTCCTGGGTTTAAACCCCCCAGTTTTTTTCTAGTTTAAAAAGATTCAATACTAATTATCACCTTAAGGTAAAGGAAAACATAACGAAGAAACCTGAACACCCGAGAGTTCTCCATAAAGTTCTCAAACATGTGTAAAGTCTGCCAATCCGCACTAGGTCAGCGTGTTGTACCTACACCCTGTACCCCTCACACTATGAGAGGTGACCCGAGCCCAACAGTAAGACAATTATGGGTTGCGATGAATTTTATGAGCTAGAGTACATACAAATATGTCAGCAGTGTTATTACCCCACATACCTTGCCCAATAACAGCTAAGATCGAAAACTTAACGTGCCCTCTGAAGAACAGAAACACCAAGAAAATTTACCACTAGCAGTCATTCATCCACTTTCAGACCACGTTCGCATTTGTGTAACTTCGTCGATCATAAATCGACACAAGCCGCTGGGATATAAGCGAAATGTGACATAAAACTGTTTTATTTTCAGACCTGGTTATTTTACCTTTATGGCTATTTTTATAGGACAGAAAGGGCACATCTGACGTGTTCTACGCCGAAAGATAAGACAGGTTAAGCAGTTAAACCTTTTCTCGTGTAGGAAGATTAATCTACAGCCATTTTGGAGGCCTGTAATTTTAGTGATGAGTATTTTTCATTGCCTGTTTACTGATAGATTTTGCAATTCGAAAGTCTACTTGTTTGTAGTGGGTAGTACATATTTACTTTATCGCATAAAGATTGTAACTTAAATGACAGCTTTTCTAAATGCGTCTCTTTCAAACTCGGCATTTGTATGTAAGAAAGGCATAAGAATGAATGGGTTATGTTTTCTAGTCCTAGTCTTAAAAAATGGAGTAATAGGTTTAACGAATAAAGGACCCCTATTTTATAAGAGTGCTTTACCATACAAGCCCCCAGCCGGAATACGACGTGTTTTTGACAGATGACTTACAAACATTTCTTATCTAAACAAACATTTCTTACCTACATCCTATAGTATAAAAGTCCTTATAAATAAATAAGTCATTCCCAACTTAATATCTTAATATCGTGGTGCGAATGAAAGAAGCAGATATTTTCAACTAGAAAAGAATCACGCAAATCCAGCATTCAGATCTGTAAAACAGAATAAGTTTTTCATTTTATATCACTTCACTAGTACGATTAAATTAGCTGAGGAAGCAAATGATATCCTACTTTTTATTGCCGGATAAAATGTCTAGTGCATTTGCATTGCGAATTCATTCTGGAAAAACTTAAACCTTTCAAACAATGAAAGCTTACCCGCATTTTATTTTAAACCGACGACTACTTTACAATTCAGTCCAATCTTCTGTTGTTTGAATTGAGCGAAAAATTTTGTCGTTATCGTCTTACCCATTATAAATGCATTAGGGGTTCAAACTTTTAAAAACTTTAAGATTTCGATTGACGACCCCAGAGCTTAGTTGGTAGTGACCGTGCCTGCGAAGCGAGGGGTCCTGGGTTCGATTTCCGGCCGGGGCAGATATTTTTGTGACCATTATAAATAAAGGCCATATTTGTTTTTCTATCTTTCTCTAAAACTAGCAAGTGAGGTCGACGCTACGAATATGCAATCTCATTCCCGTCACATATCCAATGCCTTCGATTTCACGCTCACAACGTTTGCGCCCGGAATTGATCAATTTAGGGCAATTTTGTCAGCAGTGCCCAGATTATAGAATGGACTAACATACTGTAATTGTGAATTGAACTTTGTTGCGAGTTGTTTTGTGATTGGTGGTAAAGGGTAAAACGATTTATCTTTAATAAAATTAAAAGATTTTTTTTTAAAGCTTTTATTACTTGTTAATAAGAAAAAGAACTAAAAAGTTAAAAAGTGCAAAATTTTACTACTATTAAGCAGTCCCTACTATTAACCGTTGAGGAGTTCAATCGTCTGGAGCCAATACTGGTAGCAGTATCACATCATGCTTATTATAACCATACATTGTTATCAGGACTAGATCAGTGTGCAAAATTTTAGCTCAATCGGACACCGGGAAGTGGGTGAAAATTATCTTGCAAGATTTGATAACAAACACCGGGACAGGTGAAACTAAATAAAAGCTTGTAATAATCATAGCGTATTTGTCTGCACTGAACTTCGATTTTAATACAAATGTGATGTATTTTACAGGGAGTGAGTATGGTTAAGAATTACAGCTGTGCCCAGTAGACGATGCTAATTGTCTAGGTTCTTCTAAGAATCAGTCAAACTATTAAGGTAAGGTGGGTAAGACTAACACACGGGGCAAGACTAACACTGTCTATTATCTCGATACGTATAGCTTATATACTAAATTCTTTTAGTCTGTAAGATAGAACAAATGTAAATGTTCTCGGCTAAAACACACACATGTCATTTCTTCAAGTGCATATCGAGATAATAGACAGTGTTAGTCTTGCCCCGTGTGTTAGTCTTACCCCACCTTACCTTATTACAATGGCATCCATGACACAGAAATTGTTACTGTTAGTTTTAAGTACTCGTATTTAACGTTATTATTATACGGGTGGTCCTTAACAGGCTTTTGGCTTATATTTTGATGAAGTTAATTATCTTATTTAAAGTAGTTTAAGAGATATTCTAGCTGTATCAGATTGCATTGTGCAAGAACTTCTACAAGCAATTTAAACGCTTTCACCGGCAATCAGAGCTGTCTAGATGCGGGCGAGATTTACAGTTTACTACCTCTATTACTTAGAAGATTCTAGTTACATAAAGTTTTTTAAATATATAACAGAGTAACATAATATTAACTTTTAATAAAAGTTTTTTCACTATCGCAATCAAGCATCGCCGCTTACCATCAGATGGGATTGTGCCCATGAAAAAACATAAAAAAAAAACAAAAAAAAAATATTTTTAAAAATTTCATTTTATTAAAAAACACCCTACGAGAGAGGTATAAATAGTTAAAATATAGTTAAGCGCCACAATACTTCCTGAAAAATAAAAAATGTTTACAAGCTTGTCACGTGCCTTCCAGAATAATCCATCAAGGATTTAAGTAACTAAATCTGAAAGGAACGAAACGCTTAGCTTTGTGCATAAATAAAAATTCATTTGACTCAAATATTTGCCTAATCTACATTCCATTACGCTCCACCACTCCTGTTTAAATAATTCCATCTGTAAAAGTGTAAATATCATAAATACCTTCGTTCCATCTTTATGAGAATTTAAATGTAACAGAAAAAAACTATTAGATAAACGACATTAAAAGACGGTGTTACTCAATCAGAATGGTATCGATTTAGCTTTTTGCGTCTCTTTCGAACTACCGTTTTAAGAATTAATAATGCTAGTACGTATTAGTTTGAGATTTGTCTTTCTTAAAGTTCATATTCAAATTCACCAAGCCGTTTAGGTTATAGTCTACAACTTGTAAAGTAAGCCATAGAAATGGACATTCATACATAAACTTGAAATACCTATTTACCCCATATAGTAATGAACTTAATTTTCTTTTGAATAAATGACAATAAAATTACGTTCCTTATTATTATAAAGATAGGTATAACCAAAATCTGGTCGTTTCACGGACAAATAACAATTTCATTATAACTTACGTAAATATTATGAACCTTTTTCTTAAGAACCATTTTCTTTTATAACCATAAAAACACGTATTCGCAAAGCCACAATAGAATTTTAAATATCTCTCTCTGAGGAATTTTTACGCATTTGAAAATGAGTTTTCTGCAAAAATATTATTTTGCTTTTCAGAAAGTATTAGATTATTTTTGTCTCTGGGATTACAAAACTTAATATATTCTAATAACAAGCTTAGCTAAAGCTGAAAATTTTGAAATGATGCTCACATGTTTACATTTACAAGCAGTGATAGCCTAGTGGTTTGAACATTGGTCTCTCGAACGGGAGATCCTGGTTTCAAACCCCACGGCACGCACCTCTAATTTAAAAAGTTATGTGCGTATTAGATATTAATTGTCACTTGCTACGGTGAAGTAAACATCGTGAGGAAACCTGCACACCTGAGAGTTCTCCATAAAGTTCTCAAAGGTGTGTGTAGTCTGCCAATCCGCACTAGGCCAGCGTGGTGGACTACGCCCTGAAACCCTCACATTGTGAGAGGAGACCCGAGCCCAGCAGTGGGACAGTTATGGGTTGCAATGATGATGATGATGCTCACATGTTGAAATTAGTTAGGTTGTAGAGCCAAAGAAATCGACCTACATACATACATACGCTCGATAAACATTCTTCAACCTTCCTTCTGCCGAGTAAAAAACGAATTATACAAAATGAATTGTACAAAATTTAACTGCAACGTATAATGTAAAATTACAACAATCCGTTGAAAATAAACTCTTTAGTTTCTAGGCAATTTAAACTACTCGTACAACGGTGAGTAGAAATCAATTTTGGAGTTGAGAACATTGTTCGCGTTCATATGGCAGGATCTGGGCTTTGTTAAAGTTTTGCGGCGTGAAACTCAAAGGTAAGTTTAAACGGTTATAGATAAATACTACCTATTTCGTAGTTTGCCTCATTCGAATTTATTAGCGGAGTAAAGTATTATTGAAGCGCTTGGTAGACGGTTTGCATCGATCGTAGTTTTGGACGTTGTGTACTAACTAGTAACATTCATGCAGATAACAGAGTATGGTTATAATCATGCTGAAAACTAGATAAGTATTTATAAAAAAATAAAAATCTAACTGCTTGCTTTTATTTTATTGGAGGCAGGTGATGTAATAGAAATATAACTATGTATAATAGTCTATAAGACTTGATAATAGAACTTCAGGGAGCTTGTCAATGTATGTGGACAATACTTTAATTCTAAAAAGAATTCATGACGTATTTGACAAAGTTTTGTAGAATGGACAACTGGGTATTATCCCACGTAAATATACCTTGTCGGGCTTGACGATAAAATATTGAAGGCCTATTAATAATAAAATTGCTTCTTTCCACTAATAGATATTATTTACAGCCATTATTAGAACAATAGGTATATCTAGGTACTTTATAATTACTTTAGGCTACTTCGTATTGTATAAAGTTTATTACTTATTTTCTGTTTATAACTTCGGAATAAGTTTAGACTTTTTTCTATATTATTCAATAGCGCTTATAGCTCTATTCTTTGCGTCGATCTAGTGAGCAATTAGTTAATTGACTAATCTTAAACCTTCGTTTAGTTCACCTGAAAACCCAACTAGTATGTACTTAATTACATCTTTAACCAACTTTATATAAAATAGTAAATAGTTTTTCAAATGAAAAGAAATGAACCAGCTTCTTATGTACTACATTCTTAAAGTAGTTTTGTACGCGTAAACCAGACAATTTCTTGAATGTTTTTAACAAGAATACTGTTCATTATTAAGAGTAAATTTTAAAACCTTGTCCTTCCTCAAGATCAGTTTTCATTTATGTCTACTTTACTGAGAATATGAGAATTAGGGAATATATTGTCCTATAATAACCAAAAATGGGTTGAACTCACTAAGTCCTGAGTTCCTAAAACGGAGGTAATTACCCCCTCAGGTAAATTAGCTATTTTACGGGGAAATAAAGGACCTTATTATTAGGATCGTAAAATGAAAAAAAAAATCCAGAAAAAATATCGTTTTGATTCTTTTGATAACATTTTAAAGACAGGGTATAACCAGATTTTCTTATAATTCACACGGATAATTATATTAAAAGATTAGGAACCACTGCACTAGACAATACTGTTTAAATAAACAACGTCTAATATTAAACGAAACTGACTATTATTTAACTATAAGTGTCTCTTACAGTTTAAAGATGTAAACGATTCAATGTCAAAGAACAGATTAAATTGAGAAAACCACATCTTGTAATATAAGTTAACCACTTGTGAGAAAACACACGGGACTAAATTCATTGTAAATTGCGGCGTTGAAAAAACGACAAGTTATCAACTATATACACAATCATGAACGCCGTTAAATTGTCTTCATGTTCCTCTATAATATAGCCTGTATTTTACAACCTTTTTAACTAAACTTTTATAAAGCCGATGGTATGATAGGTTTTGTCTATCGAGACTTTAGGAAGTTTTATTTGTTTATACTTGTTGACTTTAGGAAGTCATGTTTGTTTATACTTTAATTTTTGAAATTCATTTTGTGTCATTTAGATTATTTTAAATTGTTGACGTTCGTTAAGGGAGCTATTAGTTCCTAAGACGAAATAAATGTTTTGAATTTGAACTCATGTAAGTTCAGGTTTATTTTAGTAATTTTGACTACAACTATTAAAACTTCACATCAATTAATTTAAATAATAAACACATTTAGATTATACTTGATCACGAACACTTATATCTTACACTGTTCAGTGTCATTTTGTAATACAATTATTTTTTTGCTTTTCTGCGTCGGTTGGGCTTAATTTGTTTATAAGACTTCTTTTAACTTTTTTTAACGTAGCGATTCCGCGCTTGTTAGTCTCACGTATGTTTTCTTTTCTTTCTATAATAAAGCTCTCAGTATTTAACCATCTGCAAAATCTTTTGAACCAAGAAATTTGATTATTAACGAGAATATCAGTTTTTTAGGGTTCTTTACTGAAAATTTGGCAATGAAACCCTTTTTCTGTCCGTCTATCACTGCATTCTATTTTTAAATCCACAAAATAGAGACATTAAATTATACGTACTATGTTAGCTACAACAATAAACAATAAAAAAAAAATTGTCTCTATGTCCTAGTGCTGGCGCCCGCTAATCTAATAGATAGCCTGTTTTGGATACGGTTTTCGTGGTATTGCATTAATTATGCAATAACATTTAACCTTAGTTTTACTTAAATCGATTCACACATAAGATTTAATTTTATACCTATACGAAATCCTGCCTACATATTTTTTTTAATAGAAGACAGATTTTTCAACAAATTGTTAATAACTAGTTGAATAATACATCTATACAAGTACCAAAACACAGGTTAGGTACATTCAGTTTGATGTAATATTAAAATAGCTGGAATTTTGTGAAATGTTGTGTACTCCTGACTTTACAAACTGACAGGACAAATCTCACACCAAACAAACAACTCTTTGGAGCACAGTCCAACGACGCATGCTTTGCAATGTTTAAATACCTCATCTTCACTCAAAATTCTATCCTATCTCTTACGTAATAAGGTTGATATTTAACTGCGAACAAATTTTAATTTCCATTAATACTCTTTCAGGCTTTCTCCTCTCTTTAAATAATATTATGATACGATTACTATCGATGAGCATGTAATAGCAATAATAAAATTACTGCGCTCGTATACAATATCTGTCGTAGTGTATTGTACTAAGGTTTAAAGTACAATAACGAAGGTTATTCGATTTTAATTAAAATTCTTATTTGTTACTTTCAGTAGGCTGATGGTATAACATAAGGTTTTATGTATTACTAGTGGACCCGCCCTCGCTTCGCTTCGGGAAACCTACGCCGAAACGAAAGTAAAAAAGTAGCCCAAGTTACTGCTTGATACATCAGCTGTCTGCCAGTGAAAGTCCCATTAAGATCGGTCCAGCCGTTTCAGAGATTAGCCGGATCAAACAGACAGACAGACAGACAGACAAAAAATTTTTTAAATGTCATTTCGGTATGTGTATCGAGTATACATACGTATGCATTTAGTTTAAAGCGGTTATTTTAATATTACAAACAGACACTTCAATTTTATTTATTAGTATAGAGTATAGATATAGAAGTATAGATATAGATATAGATTAGATTGTAAATAACATCAACGAGTAATAATAAATCCTCTGTTAAGGGGCTTAAGTAAAACACAATATGTCAACCATCTGACCTCAGAGTAGCACCTCGTTTGTCAAACTTTAAGAGGGCATACTAACAATTACGAACTAAACTACTAATATTTACTAACTGGACTAACCAGCATTAGCAGTAGGTACTTTCCGCGGCCCTTTACTAACGATTTAACAACATCTAACATTTTCATTAACACCTGTAACTAATAGAAATAACTAATCAATTAATGGTCACTTTTTTAATCCTACTATAAGTTTGTTATAGATGGTGGTTACGCTGTAAGCGTAAATTAGGTAAAAGGGCGGATCTACCTAAGGGCTTTTTGGGCTTCAGCTAAGGGCCCCGACGATACAAAAGGCGCGCAGGCCCCATTAAAAATCAAAATTATCATTAAAATCGGTTTAAGAGTTCACTTGACATCAAATATGTATTTTTATCAGCCGATTTTTTTTCCTGATACCCTTATCACTATAGAAAACAACCCTCTCCCTAAAAAGTATTACCCAGGGCCCGCCTGTAAAGACGTAATGTTCTAATCGGTTATTTTTTTTAGTTCCTAACTTTTTACGATGTCCTATCTTACATACAATTTATACAGGACAAAAAATCAACATTTCCCAC
>LGAG01028136.1:24888-40664 GCA_001278395.1 Lerema accius
AGACCAATATTAACAGGGAAGCCTCCGTAAAGGGGGTTCCATCGACATACAGCATCCTACAAACTACTTCAGATGACGTGACAAACAAGCAATTTCCATAGTGACATCAACAGCGAAGCCCCCGTAACAGGGGTCCCATCGACATACATACATCGTCCTACAAACTACGTACTTTAGATAACGTGTCATACCAGCAGTAGCCATGAAGTGGTCAGGCAGGCAGGCGGCCAGCATGTCGGCCCGCGCGCGCGCCTGCGTCAACTCCAGGGCGCGGAGCTGCAGGTCGATGGAGCGGGTGGAGGCGCGCGCCGCGTGCACCAGAGGACCCAGCTCGGGCGGCGGCCGGCCGGAGCCCGCGGACGGCTCCGGGGTCGACCCGCCCTCTGAGCCCACTTCAGACCCTGATCATGACATGTGACGGGTTAATATTGTCATTAGATAGTCAAAGTAGTTATAGAAGCATTCGAAATATTATTTTTTTATTTTTTACAGTAAAAACAAATTATCATTCAAATAAACGTAACTAGTTATTGGAACATCGAAAATAATAGATAAAAAAACGGCGAAAAAAACACCCCGCCAATTTGAAACAAACTTCTCAGCAAGTTGCAAGTCACTCCTCAGCAAGTTGCAATCAACTCCTCAGCCGCCCCCCAGCGCCCCGTACCTTGCTTGCAGTCGTGCTGCGCGCGCAGCTCGTTGTACTGCTCGGTCATCCGCTGCACGAGCTCGCGGAACTTGACGATGGTGGCGTCGCGGTCCATGATCGTCTCGAACGCCGCCTCGCGCTCGCGGACCGCCTGACACACACACATATACACACACATACACACATATTAATAGCTGACGCATGTCCTGACTAGGGTAGTTTATGTTCCTCTTACGTCTATTACTCTAAAATGTTAGGTAAGGTGCAAAGTATATGGTTTGAAATCAAATAACAATACAAATATAGTATGCTTCATAGACTTCTGATATTGGTATAGTAGTTCAAATAATAATATGCATCTCAACACATATTTTTACATTATAATTTTGTTTACTTCGGAAAAAAAAGTCATCAACTTCTCAATAATGGAATCGTCATGTAACAAGTTTCAGTCCAAAGAGCTGCTCTCTGTATGTATGTATGTACCTCCCTGGTGGCGGCGTGCGCCATCTCCAGCTCCTCGCGCAGGTCCATCTCCAGCTCGCGGTTGGACTCCACCAGCTGCTCGTGCACCTCCTGCAGCGCCTCCAGCTCCAGCACGTCCTGCTTCAGCTGCTCCACCTGCACACACCCACACACAATACACTTTACTACCTACGGGACTACCTAACTGGACCCGGCTGCTCAAAATTGGGGAGAGGGTGCATAATAAAGTCTATGTCACTCCCATAAGGACGAATCCAATGATACCTAATATGTTGAAATCCTTCAAGCAAGGCTTCAGAACAAACTTGACATACATATGTCCAAAAACAAAAAAAAAAATTTTTTTTACCATAATTACAAGTCCCATACAACCTTCTTCATTCAATATTCAAACGTCTGTTACTGCAGCTGTAGTACTAACCTGGTCCTCCAGCGCCATCTTGCGGTGCGCGAGCTGCTCCACCATCTCCTCGGCACCGAGCGCGGCGTCCACCTGGTCCCGCAGGTCTGCCACGTGTCCCTCCAGCTCCTCCACGCGCGCCGACAGCTTCTCCTTGGTGCGGCTCAGCTCCGCGATCTCTGACTTGTACTGCTCTATGTCCTGCACACACATACATACACTCATACATACATAGGTCATCGCCAATCAAAGATCTAATATCTACCTGTAAAACAGTCTACTACTTCGGGTCTCTCCTAATAATCCATCAGGCTGCTGCAGTATTGGTAGAGGGATTAACACCCAAACTAAACGTAGGAAGACCGAAAGTCACCAACAGGAATTAGTGACTGTCAACTAACGTGTATTTAACTTGTCTTGCGAAGTACGGAAGAGCATAAGATGGTGTTTGTCACGCGGTCACCCATCCTCTTTTTTCATGCATCATACCTTATGCATCTTCTGCATCTCATGCTTGTCGTGCGCGGAGAGGTCTCGCAGGCGCACGAGCGTGTCGCGCAGGCGCACGTTCTGCTGCTGCAGCTGGCGCAGCTCGTAGCCCGTGGCGGCCGGCTGCTCGCTCGCTGCGTACGGGTGCTCTGTCATACGCCGCCGCTTTACACCACGTGCACGCACCGCCGCCGCCCGAGACCGTGTAATATGTTCGTGTACGTGTGCGTGTACGTATTCGTGATCGTACTTTACGTGTGCGTGTATACATATATCCGTGTATACATATATGTGTGCGTATGTGTATGGGGAATGTGCGTACTGCGTACGTGTCTGTAATCGTACTTTGCGTCTTCGTGTATTTGTCCATAGTACATGTGTACGTATGTATGGGTACGTGTTCTACATTACATATGCGTGTACGTGCGCATTCGTGTGAGTTTGTGTATACAAGAGTGTGAGTAAATGATATTCAATTGAATTTACTTCGTGGGAGATTTTGTATAATGTATACATTTACATTTTACTTTTCGTACAATTTAGTAACAGGAAATGGAGGAATACAGACTCTGTTTTGGAATAAAATGTATACGGACAAACGTGTCAAATAGTAAATGCGTGTGAATATGTGTAAAAGTCTCGGGAGGCATTTTTATTAAACACAACACAAAAAAACAACAAAAACAAAACACATGCATAAAAAGAACAAACAAAAAATGTACAAGAAAAACTTAAAACTTTAAAACTAATTTGTGGGGAAACTAATATGCTTGGCCATTGACAGCTAAAATGATAACATCCTTCGTATGTAGGAGAAGCGTGGACCATCATGGGCCACTGTTAAACCTACGATCATGACTTATATTTTGTTATACATACATGCGTATATACAAATAATGAAAGATGACACTACATGTATAACTAAGATGTATAAAAAACATGATGTATAAATCAACACTGTAAAAATAAATATATTTACGTACATTTTCTTGGCGTGTATGTACTTCTACAAAACATTATATCATATAAATAAAAATTAATTAATAAATAGTTTATATACGTATACAATTTTAAAAAATACGCGTATGTATAATTATAAATTTTACTTAAGAAAACTGTTGAAAAATTAGTGTGATAGTTACATAAAACATAAAATGCTGTTTTATTATGGAAAGTTATGAAAAAACTTTATTGGATATGAAATCGTCATTCCGGTGAAAATTAATGTTACATTTGAATCAATTAAAGACAACACATTTTTTTTAGTATCTTTACTATGTTATTAATATGGTAATATTTTTGGACCTTACGTATGTATGTATGTGAATTCCTTTGGAAAGCTTTTAGAGCCTTAACAGCTTCATTATGTGATTCATCTCCATTATATGATTATCATACACAATCTATTTTTTTAATAACCCCCCCAATTTTTAAAATTCGGAATTCAGTTTTTCTATTAATGATTACTTGTAATTATTTATCACAATAAGTAACAATTTTAATGTTTTAATATCGAGCCAAATGAGGAACAGTACATGCAGTATTTAATTATTATTATTCTCGAAGTTCGTGTTAGTCAATTTCACACTAAACCGAATCTCACTGACCGTCAACAATCGGCAAGTCTGGTGTCTTTTTACCTGTATCAAAACAATGTTATCTCTCTATTTAATTCGCATTAACGAAAGAGATAGCAATAGAAGATATAATGTGGATGTCTTCAAGAGTGAATGGACACTTCCTAAGTTCTTTTATGTTTAAATCAAAATAAGGGATCAATTTGTAACCTCCATTACCCCTTTATAAGACTAATATGAAGTCATGACGATATATTTATGGTGATATCATATAAAATAATAAAGAAATTAAATAAATGAAATTAAAATAAATAAAATGAAACAGCAAGCGGCTTCAGTGTAAAGTGCGGACCTCTTAGCAAATAGATAGCGTAACAGTCAAATAATAAACTAGGACCAATTGTGATATTACTATAATTCTTATTTTTTATTTAATGACATAACTCTGTAAATTAAATAGAAACCAGTTACTAGAAAGGATATCTAAGTACCTTATTTCTAATCACCCCACTGACATCACAAACATACCTATCTCAACATTCAAATTACTCCTAACCCGTCTTGATACTTGAATAACCTTCGACTCGTTTCCATTCACCCCAGCCACGTCTTCCTCACTCAACTCACGTGTCCAACTCTTGATTGCATATCACCGATTACCGTAACTATACCTAATCTCCACAACCCCGTGCCCCGTATACATCACTCCCTCCCTCACATTTCCAATCACCCCACTATATCTCCCATTCGTGCTAAAACACTAAATCCCACACTATACCTAATGGATCTATCTATCTAAGTTTCCATTCACCCCAACCTCTTAAATAATCAATCGAAAATAATCTCCAATCTCCCCGCCTCGTCTCCAATCACCCCGCCTCATCTCCCATTCACCCCAAAGCACTAGAAACTCACGTATATTCCCAGCGGCCTCCATCTCGGCCCTCATGAGCTGCAAGTCGAGCGTGGCCTCCTCGAGCTTGTCGCGGCACTGCTCGAGCTCGAGCTGCAGCGCCTCGGCGCGCTCCTCCGCCATCTCGCGGTCGAGCGCCGCCATCTCCGCCGCCTCCTGCAGCTCCGCCGTCTCCTCCTGGTGCTGCTCGAGTGCCTCTTGCGCGTCGCGGATCTGGACGGATTAATAGACGATTGACGACCTCTATGGCACAGTTGTCAGTGGTTACCAAGCCAGATCACCATTCACCCCATGTTATTATACCGCCTCGTATTAATCGACGACAATTGATGACCTTTATGGCCTTTATGGCAGTAGTTACCATGCCAGATCACTGTTCAATGGTCCAGGGTTCAATTCCCAACGAGGTGAATATTTTAATGATGAATTTAAATTTTGTTTTCTCGGTCTGGTTGTGAATCTCAGAGACTCGTAATAAAAAATAAAAACAAAGCTAGGGTGAACAAAAATTGTGTATACATATTTTTTAATGATGTTTCTTTATAATTTATATGATTATTCTCATTTTTTCTATCGCCCTATCTATTACATATTAGTAAAGCATACTTCTTCGAACATTCTAGGAGGGCTACCTACCTCAAACATATAAGTAAAATACCCTACAACAATCATACCAACCTGTCTCAAACATACAAGAACTGACCTCCTGCTTGGCGCGCTGCAGGTCTCGCTGCAGCTGCGCCTGCGACTCCATGATCTTGGCCTTGAACTCGTTGGCCTGGTCCAGCTGCAGCCGCAGCCTCTCCAGCTCGCGCAGCCGCTCCCGGTCCTCGGCGCGCCGCACCTTCAGCGTCTCCAGCTTCTCCTTCAAGTCCTCCACCTCCGTCTTTAGGTTCACGATCTGACGACAAACAACGATACTATTAAATACCACTCCACACAATAGGTGACCAAAAGTAGCTTAATATCCTGAGCGCTTCCGTGCATCGGAGGGCACGTTAAGCCATCAGTCCCGGCTGTTATAAAAACCTCCGACACTTGAGTTGGCCACTAACCCCTCCGCCAATCCGCACTGGAGCAGCCTGGTGTAGCATGCTCTAGGCCTCCTCAGCTGTGAGGAGAGATCCGTGCTCAGCAGCGGGCCGTTAATGAGATGTTTGGCCTGAGTATGTATACTCCCGGATGCTATAATCGAGCCACTGTACATATTTAAAGAAATATAGGTTCTGCGCACCTCCTGCTGCGCCTGCATGTGGGCCAGCTTGTCCTCAGCCGAGGAGCCGATCTGAGGAGACGTCATGCTCTGCCCCGGCGTGAACTGAGGCGTCAGGGTCTCCACAAATCCCGTCTGAAAACATGAAAAACCCCTCACTTTACAGTGCTAATTTTTCTATCACCATGCGCTGAAAAATTTCACAAAATGTGAACATTATCTATCTCTATGTAACTTATATCTTTCTCTCCTTCCCTCTCAACTTCTCTTACCTCACCCGATCACACGTGTCATATCGAAATACCACCTTACTTCTCTAGTCAAAGTCTACCTAAAGTTTATACTAACCTCAACAAAAGACGCCCTCTTAGCCAAGTCGGGCGACGCGGCGCGCTCCGCCGTCGGCGACACGTACGACGTGAGCGACTGCCGACTGCTCGCGAGCGACGTACGAGAGCTACGAACCAACCACGCGTTACAACACCGGTATTAATACCACGATCTCAGACTAAAACCGCGGTCTCAAGATACTATTTGTGTACGACGAAACGCTCTTTATATTGCAGTTTTAATTAGAGGCGTAGCTATTGACGTATCAGCTGTATCGATATATACGAGTAAATGATCTTCATCCTGTATATAAAAATCAATTGCTATTCGTAGTCTCGCTAAAACTCTAGAACGGCTGAACCGATTTGGCTAATTTTGGTTTTAAATTACTCGTAAAAATTCAGAAAAGGTTTAAAAGGTGAGGAAATGTGAAAAAAAGTGTTTTTTTTTTATTCTGAGGCGGTACTAAGTTTGCCGGGTCAACTAGTATTATAATAAATATGAAACCTTACGCTTAATTGGGGCTCCTAAGTTCTTAAAGAATCTTAAGCGAAATTTTGATACAGGGCCCTTTTAAGGCACGCTACACCACTGTTTCCAATTGTCATACACAAATGGAATCTTGAGAGAGCGCTCTTAGGCTAAGATTGGTCTATCGATAAGATCTTTTAAAATAGGTATGGTATACAAAAGAAGCGTAATTTACACAGGCTGTGCTATGAAAAAAGCGAGGCTGTGAACCTTGAAGAGATTACTGTAAGTACTAAGTGTTAACTGAATTTTTACGTCCATAATAATTGAAGTTTTCAAAAATTCATCGTAAAATTTTCATCATTTTTTTACTTCCTGAACCCACCCTTTCCTCCCTATTTTGGGCGTTATCTACCCCATTTCTTCTTTTTAGGGATATACTGGCAACATCCATAGAATCACTAACTGAAATAGAACTAACTAAAACACTCCTAGTTTGGCAATTTCTGCTAATATAATAATTGTGCAATATGCCTTAGTACTAAATAAATTCCAGGTTTTCAGGTGCATACAAGACCTAATACACGTGTATAATAAAAGCATATACATAAGAAAATACGAGAAGAACACTAGCGAAAAGATGCCATTCAATTATTTCGTTAACACGTATGTATTTCTTTAAACATTGGTAGTACAAAATGTATAAGAAATTCAAAAAAAATCAAAATTCAAACCATTTATTTCGTTTAGGAACTAATAGCTCACTTAACGAAATATCCCATTTTCTCATAAACAAAGTCTGAGTTCTAATTGGAACCACAGTAATTTTGAAGAGGTATTATTTAGTAACCGAGTTTTAATTTCAAGTTTCTAGCTAGTCAAGTAACAAAATTTAAAAGTAAGAAAGAACATTTCTTACTTTTCCTTACAAAAACTCAATAATCACTCAAATTCTGCTTTGGTAATATTTAAATGGCTCCGAAGCGTTTAAACATAACTTCCGTTGCCATAGCAACGGTGGATCTTAAACACAAAATGCTATAAGTGCAGGTGCGTTATCACAACTAAAAAGAACTGTAGTCCAAGTAGAAAAAGATCATATTGATCTGCGGACTCACTTATGACGTCAGAGACTCGTCGATGACGTCACAACATATCTCTTCACACATTTGAACTATTTGTAAATTCAATCACATCGGGGTCACCAAAATGTATACATTATGGTGTCACCAATAGTACATTGTTAAATACCACAAAACGAAACTACAAAATATAGTCTTCAATTAAAAATTGACGTCGAATCGAGCAAAAAATTTTAAATTAAGATCGAGATTTTTTTTACTTGTTATAAATATAAAAATATTTTCCTATGAACTTTCTAAATAAAGCATTTTTCCAAGTATAAATTGCATTCATTCTGTCATGGTACATTATTTTGATTATAAATTACTCTACTTTGGAAATATCACCATTATAACAAACCTAATCAAACATAATAATTATCTTGAAGCATTCTTACTTGTCGAAACAGCATCAACACAAGATTGGTGCATAAGAAAATTGTGCGCAAGAGTGCAAATTAGAGGTCATTCAAAATACATTACCACTAAAATAATTGTTAACTTTTTATCTTAATCGTTATATAAAAAAATAACGTCTTCCCGGCCTTCTAGTAGAAAAATAAAATATCAACATAGATGACAATCAATTTGAATGACCCCATACATTCATAATCATAATTATTGTATATATTCTGTGCATGTGTGTTTTCTTGCTGACTTACCGTACAATGAAAGAAAAAACTTAAAAATAAGCTTTTAAAAATAAACTTTTCTATATTTTTACAAAACATTAACTATGACAGTCATTCATATATTATTTACAATCACAACTATATCATTATACAGGGTTGCCAGAATACAAAACTTTATTCTAGTAAAATTATTTTCATTAAATATTACCATAACTAGCAGTTTCCCGCGGCTTCGCTCGAGTGAAAATTCTTCTGCCACATAAGTTTCGTGACAGATCATTTTATTTATATATGAAACGGAACGTTTAATAACTGACCAAGATAGCGAATGCGATTTGCTTGTTAGTGCCATTAGACTTTAACGAAATACTCCATAATCCGAATTCTAGGGATATTATGTTGACGACTCGAAATGAATATTTTTTTGTTATTCGTTAAGGTTCTGATCGGGTCTCCCGTACCCCTTGACGAAATTATTAATATAGATATTGTATAACAAATTTATCCTCCACAAAAACACAAAAGTATCTCTAAACAGGCAGAATAAACAAACCTCATTAATTGAATATATTAAAATGATAATGATGAAAAAAGATTTTTATTGAAACAACGCCTACGCACACCTCAATAGAACATCAAAATAATTAATAATATGTCTATTTTCTCTGTCAACAAAAATTTTAAAAAGAATACATGGCAATAATCTGGCATGCCAATATTAACTGGCAACCCTGTACAACCAAATACTATATCACACGTTACCTCGACATAGACAATGTCCCGGCTTTGGTCTGCGCGGGCGACGCCTTCCGTCGGACCCTTCATTGAATTATAGTGTTAGTGTCCACACGTTAGAGTTCACAATCGCTTGACGACATTACATGTAACATTGCATCGCACACCGATGGATTTACAACAGTTTGTTATACAAGACGATGGTAACACAGCCTTTTAGAAATTATATAGACATACATAATTATATATAGACATTTATATAATGTAGACATGTTATACTTGTCGCGATAATATGAAAGCCATTTTAATTTTACATTAATTAAACACCGTAAAAGGCTGTGTTCCCTTTTCAAATTATCATAAATTAAGCCATTGCTTCACCATCAAATATCCTAATTAATATTTATAAAATAAAATTGACAACTTTAGCAATAAATAAAGTATAAATAAGGTCATATATGACATGTAATTATAATTCATTCAGGCAGTAACGTTTGCAGTAATTATAATTATTTTCTATTACAATATTGTGGTACGCAGTCACCACAAAAGTTTAAAGCACTTAAACTTAAAAGCTCAAAAGCCAATTACTCCTCCGACACCATTGAAACTATGGCAAAAAGTTCAGCTTTAAGAAAATTTAACTAAATTAATAAACTCCAAGCCTTTTAAGCATTTATCTGATAAAATTGAGCATATTGGAAGCTTTAATATAAAATTTTAAAGCTTGTTGGAATTTACGTTCAAAAAATTGAAATAACAAAATTCTAACAGCTAAACCTTGATGCCTCCCAAGTCAACACTCCAGGGTTCAATTCCCGATTGAAGTGTCGAACAATTGTATAGTTACATCTAATAGTTGTTTAAGTAGCAGTGAAACAATGACTTAAAAATATAATAAGTGTCTAGTAACGTTAACAGGACAAAGATGATAGTAACCGATGGCACTTATTTATGTGTAAAAATTGGATGTATTTAAGTTGATTGTATGTAACTTTTTAATATACTACAGGACCCGCTCAGTGGTCGGAATTTGACCATAGCTCATTATGTAAAACAATCGATTTTAGACTTGTTTTGATAAGTGGAATACTTTTCACATATACACCTGTGAAGGAAATTGAAGTAGGTAGTTGTAAAAGTAGTTGAAAAATATAAAAACAACATGTAAAAATAGCTTACATAAGGTATCTTGTTCATATTCTTAATAAGTAACATCGGTTGCTAATAATAATAACACATTTTTAATAATAACAGTTATCACAAATTAATTTGAACCTTACGCCTGCGACACAAAGTATCATTATGTACATTAAATCTAATGATTGTACATAAAATTTTCTCTTTGCTGTCAATTGGCATTAAAAAAAAGTACTTCAACTATTTTTTATTAAAAAAAACACAAACAACTTCTTTTATTTTAATAAAATTTTCTGAAAATTTTTCTGCATTTCTTTTATCAGCAATACTAATAATAAATACTTTTTATTTTAGGTAATTAAATTACCTGATTGCATAAGCAATCCGCGAGTTTCGACTAAAAAAATATTTTGTTTTAGATTTGAAGCAAATTATCTTTTGATATCGTCAATTACAAATTCTTAATTCTTACACAAAAAAGCTATTCTCACAACCCTATTCCAAGTGACAGCATAGACAAAATTAAAAATAAAATTAAAAACAATACGTCTACAGTGCAAAAGCTATCAAGCAGTGCTACTACATGTAGTTCTAGTACTCACGTGGTTGGTCTAGACCTCTGGGCCACTGTTATACTAACGAGAAAAAAACACTATCAGTTAGGACACTATTTTTTCGTTAGTCTGTGCATATAAGTTTAAAAAAAATACGTATGTACTTACTGGGGGGTCAGAGAGTTGAAAAATCTCTTGTATTCATTTAATAAATTAATTAAAAAATATATGAATCCTGTGATTTATTGGTAAGCGACAATTTAGTCTATAGCCATTAAGTAAATTAATATAAAATGAAATAAAAGAAGTAAATTTATAGCAATTTGTCATTCATTCATTACATGTGACATCATGATTCTTCAACTCTCTTTTAAAAACACTGAGGTAATACAAAGATACTAAATTGATATAATATATTATAGAAATAACCTCTTATTTTCATCAATGCATACACCTCAGTACAAAGATCTTCGGGGAAATGTCATTAAATGTCAGTGATAACTACAGATGTTATGATTTTGCGAGTTAATGGCAGTTACTGTTATAAATGACTACGTTCTGTTAGCTCAAACACACAGCTATACTAGACCTATTACATTACAATGTCAAATATTATATACAAAAACATAACGAATATTATTGCACACTAAAAACAATTTGAAATAATAAAACACTATTTCATTTAAATTTTTTTGACTCCATTTCAAAAAAAATTGTTTTAACTTATATCAGGAAAACAATATCTAATGAGAACTCATGATTATGTTAAAAAAAATGTGATTATTCGTTAACTAATATAATATAAACTATAGTTAAAGTTGACCAGCTGTTAAAGAGTGTATATTAACAGTCTGCAAAGATCTTAATAATAGTCTTCAAATAAATGTGAAAAAAATAGAATATCAATGAATCTGCACCCATAGTTCTATTATCCAAAACTATGTTACACAAATAGGGAACTATGAATATATTTTATTTGGTTTAAATTACATTAGCAACACTGTAGCCAATATCACATACCAAACATAATATTGCTATTTGTACCTAGCAATTGAAACTTAGTGATTTACAATTACTGTACCCCTGATTCCTGGTAGAAATTTTCTCTTGTATGAAATCTGACAATGCCAGCTTTGGTGTCAAACTTCTAAACACAGAAACTTTAAATAACATCACAAATCAGTGATTTATTTATGATCAACACTAGTTTGATCTTACTATGAATACCATTTATGTATTTATTACATAATTTATTGCATATTTTTTTTTATAAACTCAAAATAACAGCTACTTAAACACCAATAAAAATTGTGATTAACACCTACTTATTCCATATTATTATTATTATAAGTTTTATGAAGGTATTAAATGAAGGCTCATAAACTATAAGTAATTTGACCACACAACTATTTCATATGAAAGTATGAATTAATCAAACAAAGTTTAATATTTACCTGCTGAGCCTCCGATTAGTGGGAGCCGGCCGGGATTCCTCGGTGGAGGTGGTCATTGATGTCTCCATGGGGTTATCTTCTCCATCTAGTAGTTGTATCTGAGTCTGACGGACAAACACCCCATAATTTTCTTCACACTGAAAATTAACAAATTCAATATTCAGTTGCGCTTAGATTTTCAATTTGTAAAGAATTTTACCATGAAATCATCACTTTTTATCACGTTGGATCAGAGTTAAGTGCCAACATAATGTATAATGTAAAAGAAAAATATATTCAATAAGCCCAACTCCAATCTATGTCTAAAGTAAATTGATATAAATAACATTCATACAAAGTATGCCAATTTTCGCTGCCCTATAGTGCCCTGCCTATTTAGTTTAGTTAGCAGTACCTTTTAAATGCTGTAATTTGGTGATGTATTTGTGTGGATTCACTAACATAGAAAACAAAACCCTTCAACATTACCGTAAAATAAGCATGACCACGAATAGTTCCATTGTTCTTCCCTTTAGGCTCGTCTAAGATGATGCCGATCCATTTGCCGCTAGCAAATGTTGGATGGCCCATGTATGCGATAGATCCTTTCACATCCTTACCGACCACCATCACCCGCTGGCCAAGGGTGAGCTGCTTGTTTGACATGATTAGCAGTTGTACAGCTGGAATATATACACTTTTTTAACTATATTATTAACATTATAGCCACATTCATGGCTGACAGGTATACCAGTTCTCCTGGATTTGTCTTATTATAATAGGCATCTTCATGGGGTTTCAAATAGCATTGAAATAGTGTCTGAAATTTATGCGAGTTCAGAAATGACTGCAGCCTTAGAGAGATAAGTGCTTCATTATTTACATAAATAAATCTTCAAATTGTGTAGTTACCATTTTTAGAAATAAATGACAGACAGGATACTCTTCTACAGTAATTTTATTATTTACTTAAGTTTCAAGACTTTATTTTGTTGAGATTGTCTTGATAATCCCTTGATACCCTTGATAATCCATTCAGCAATTTTTTTATATACTAACGAATATAAGGAGACTAAGAGGCTTTTCTTATATGTACCACTACCTGCCTAGCTTGTCACAAATGTTTAAAACAATTATTTAGCTGCAGAGGCAACATTTAATAAATCTATTTGGACTATATAAGTATGTAGCCTAGCCTAATACTGCAGCCTATTTTTAAGCCTAAGAAATACGCACGAACGGGTCACTGTAAGATCTAAATGATATGGTTTTGCTTATTCCTTTTTTGGTTCGAGAATTTAAATGTGTGCAACGAAATGGATTTACCTTACCTTAGCAAACGAAAGTTAGCCGATAGTAAAACTATTTACTTTGCTAGTTCAAAAACGCATTTCGTCTAGACTGTAAGCACTTGGTTTTTAATAATTAGTTTACTACACAGTAAAAGCATTTATTTTATTACGGTAAGCAAAATATTTTCTAGTACCTATTGTAAAATATGACTTGGTTGGTTGGACTTTCAAAATGTCAAAGGTGACAGTCTGTCTTGTTGACAGTTTCTCAAATGAGTCACTCATCCATCTGTCAGAATCATAGACAAAACTGTACTGTCAGAATGTACGCTTCATGTGTTACTTGTTTCTTCTAATAAAAGGAAATAAAGGAATTCGGGTAAAAAAAACCTGTATTCATTTAAAAACATATTTTATTTAGTCCCAATATAGAAAAAATAGCACAATAGGCAATTTTAATAATAAGAATATATTTCTTAACTAAATAACGGACTAGCCATTTATCAATTTCCTTATTATTACGTTTCAGAGGTAGAAGTCATCGAGGTAGTATAAAATACAATATTATTCGACTTTGTTACTAAATTAACTGTAAATTAGCAATTTGTATATTATTACAATATTCAAATTCATTTAGATTTTGATTTTAAAAATAAACCATTAATTTGTAATCAGCACTCTCGAAAACTGACCACGATACCCGTATTGATTTTATTGAAAATATTGAGTCCCGCGTCTTGGATCTTGAAATAGATGTTATTAAATTCTGTCGCTTCTTACGACACCCTGGTCTGCCGGCATAGGATTGGGGCTAATACTCTATGCTGCCCCAATACGGCTCTATAAAACTTAAGTTACAATTAATTACTACATAGATATTACCTTCAAACTTAGTAAATATAAATCAGAATCGATTCATTTCACACATTGCTGATGAACCACTATTTTATAAAATTCCTAGGCATTGTATACTATACATTACCTTGGCATTTTGTAATAGACAATCGTATTCGTAATATTTCATACATTGCCCAAATGCCCCCAGTACATAATTACATAAATTGCCTAGGCATTGTATAGAATACCTGCATTACACAAATATTTTATAACAAAATTATTGACCCGTATATCTCTTTATTAAAAAAAATAGAGAGCTGTAAAAAACAAACCAAAACTAGGCAATAACTATTAACTTTAACATTATCATTTAAACTCTCTTAACATTATTACTAAAACAAGTATTTAACACTATTTACTAAAACAACTTATTACAAAAAGTATTACTTACATAAAAGTGCATTAATTTTAGCGTCATTTGACTTGAATTTTTTTATTTAAGTTTACCATTAGTTGTGACATAACAATTTGGTATTACAATCTGATCTTTTACACATTGAAAGCCTTAGATAATGCACTACCACTTACAGGTAAATATAACAAACAATAAACTTAACAAGTGCCCAAAACTATTTATGAAAAGTAATTATTTAATTATATAAAAAATAAAACTAATACAAAACCTACTTTAACATTAATTAAGTGCATGCACATTAAAATTAAATTAAACATTGGTTTTTAAAATTAGACAAAGTCATATGATTTGTATCTAATGATCATGGGTCCATTACATTTCTATATTAATAATTTGGTCAAGGGGTAGACCCGATCAAAACCTCATACGAATAGCAAAACATAAAAAAATATTCATTTCAAGTCGACAACAATCCACAAAATTCGGATTGTGGAGTATTTCGTTAAATTCTAATGGCACTGACAATCAAATCGCATTCGCCATCTTGGTCAGTTAATGAACGTACCGTTTCATATATAAATAAAATGATCTGTCATGAAACTTATGTGGCAGACGAAATTTCACGTGAGCGAAGCCGCGGGCAACAGCTAGTATTATTATAAAGTGTGAGCATTCTTGGTGTAGGGGAGTTTGAACCTAGTATGGTTCTACGGTAGGCAAACAAAATGGCAATTCATTATTTTGTACATAAAAACTAGATCTTATGCATCTTTTTGTATTTTTAATTGCGTGATCTTATACACAATGCAATATAATATTAGGCATAATCTAAACATAATGTAGAGTCCGATAAGTCGTATGTATAATGTATGTGTCGATCCATGGTGTGTGTGTGTGTGTGTCGTCACTAGGCGGCGCACACGGTGCCCTCTAGCGGCTGCAGGTCGAGCTTGATGTCGTCCGACTGCAGCTCCGACACCAGCTCGCGGAGTCTGCAATATACTTCTTATTATATAACATCCTAGAGTACGTGTGTTTGTCACCGAGCTTTTTATAAACGGCTGTAATGTGTGTGTAGGTCTACAATTT
>LGAG01028136.1:97348-107844 GCA_001278395.1 Lerema accius
GAAAAATTATTAATAATTTTCAATTCATCAGGTTTACCGTAACATATATATATGAATATATATATATGTATAAGGCAGCCTTATCGCTATACACAATCTCTTCCAGACTACCTTTAGGAACAGGATACGATAAAAAGAATTAAAAGAGGTGGGTTATGTAGTCTATCTTTTGCTACATACGTCTTGACATTATATCTGACCCTCACCTGGCCTCCAAGTTCTCATAGTGCGGGTGTGCGAGCACGGGGCGGCGCGCGGTCAGCAGCACGCTGGCTGACAGCGGCATGGACGCGGCGAACACGCCCGGGCCCGCCCGCTCGCGGATCCACTCCAGCAACTCCTCTTGCGGGTAGTCGCTGAACTCACCTGCGATTGTGAGGGTACTTTGACAAAAAAAATAAAAGTACCTTCTGAAAACACTGTATTAAAGATGCATATGCAGTTGGTTTTCTAGACGGGGGTCAAATATTTTTGGACGTGACTGTACATTGCATTATCTATATTAATAATTTCGTGTAGGGGTACGGTAGACTCGATAGAAACCTTATACGAATAACAAAACATAAAAAAAAATAATGATTTCGAGTCGACAACATTATATTCGCAAAATTCGGATTGTGGAGTATTTCGATAAATTGTTATGACACTGACAAACAAACCGCAGTCGCCATTTTAGTTAGATGACAAACGTTCGGTTTCACATTTTTTATAAATAAAATGATCTGTCATGAAACTTATGTGGCAGACGAAATTTTACGCGAGCGAAGCCGCGGGCAACAGCTAGTATCTTTCCATAGAGGCCATTCCACTCACCCACATGCGACATTTCATGCGACACGTTGAGCACTAGCTGGTGCAGCAGGGGTATGATACAGATCACCCAGAACACTGGCAGGTATCTCTTCCAGGGCTTTGGGACTCTGAAAAGAAAATATAATATATAATATGAATAGTTTAAAACAAAATAGTAACCGTACATTTGTTTTCATATTTTGTACGACCTGTCATTTCTATTTTCTTTCTTATTTTATTACTAGACTGCAAATGTTTTTCGAATGTATGTTAGTCCATTTCTTTGGTTCGCTATACAGCCTAAACGTAAAGACAGATATTTTTAAATACCTCTAAATTATTTTGTTTTTTCTTTTATGATTACTAGTTTATATTCAAAAATTGTAATAAAAAAAATTACACAATAGAATTAATTTAAAAATAAACGTCACTATAATTTATCACTTCCTTATCTATTAATACTGGTTGGCTACACACATGCATTTGAACAAAAAAAAAAGTTATTTAACTAAAGAAAACTTACGCATAATAATTCTTGTTGAAGATCAATCCTGACAGAAGACATAACTGAGTTGCAAACAGTAGTTTCAACCTCATAACAAGCCCGGCCATCACTCCAAACACTATCAACTGAGATATATTGTAGAAAATAGCCGGTTCCACTTGCATATTGCTCAGAAACACCACCAATTCATCAGGCTCCTCCTTCCCTTCCAATTTAGACCTTATTTCCTTATCCAGAAGGTCCAAATCAGTTTTAGGCTTCCTTCTCCTGACTTTCGACTCATTGTTTTCTATCCCACTGTCTTCATCGTCGTCTCGCTCTAACTCTACCGGAGGGTCTTCCTTCTCTTTCTCGCGGCGCGCCTTAACAGCGGTTTTAATCCAGAAATCGAGCACATTCAAGATGCTCACGACCACGAAAGGGATTAAAAATGTTTTAGTCATGTTCTTGATCGAACTAAACGGCAAGAAATTAAACACTTCAGAGCAAGTATAAATCATCGTGTGGAATGTTTTAAAATCAGTCATTTTCGAGTACAAAATTGCCCAAACGTGGGCATCGTCTTGCACTTCTAGGAAGTCACTGATCAGCTTTTTAAGATAAATTGAAGCTAGGATCACGATTAGAATCCTTAAAACAACAAGCCATGCTTCGACGAAGAGGTCCACTCGATTTTGGACCTTAATGCGGAGGGAGCTGAAGAACAAACAGTAGGCCGACACGACCAGGAAGAACGAAGCGTATAAGGACGATTTTAGCATGTCGTTTCCTTGCAGAAGGAGGACAGCCATGTGTAGCCCACAGAAATGTGAATGGAGGAATATCGACAAAGCTTTGATGTCGATAATCTTGAGTTGTTCCATGACGAAGAAGATGGCGGTCTGCGTCAGGAATATGAACTGGGAAAACTGCCAGAACAGGAGACACAGGCAGTTCAGGGTGAAGATTGACACCTGGAATACAGAAATCTTGATATATAAATCATTTGCTTTAAAGTGGTACATAAGATAATTTATAATACAACTATAAGACCAGGCAGATATTGTTTTGATATTTTATCACTTTTAATTTGGTTGACTCGCTTCGCTTCGGGAAACCTATGCCGAGAGGAAAGTAAAAAAAAAGTAGCCAAGTTACTCATTTTTACATCATCTACCCACCTGAAAAATCTTGCCAAAATCGGACCAGCCGTTTCAGAGATTAGCCGGATCATACAGACAGACTGACAAAAATTAAAAAACATGTTATTTTGGTATGTGTACGGAACATACATAAAAAGCGGTTATTTTAATATTACAAACAGACACTTCAATTTTATTTAGTTGTATATAAGACTATAGTCAAATTAATGTTGTCTGTTACCTGTAGTTGTATGGCGGTGTGTTGCCGGCGCGCGCGCAGCCTGCCGCTCAGCAGCCAGCCCTGCAGCAGCAGCAGCGGCAGCGCGAGGTTCTCCCGCTCGTTGGGCGCCCACTGCACGCGCGTGCACTCCGCGTGGTTCGCCACGTACTGCAGCACCGCCATCAGGCCGCCGAGCACGCTCTCACTGCCAACCAGCAATGGATTGCGTGTTAGTTCAATTGTATGACGAACTTGGATGATGCAACTTGGACTATCAAACATACACAGATACATAAATAGATCTAAGAAAATTTTTACATTTGTCTAAGATGGCCTTATAGATAAGCCTGTGTGAAAATAATATAAAGCTGAAGTTTGTTTGTTTAAATGCGCTAATCTCAGGAACTATTGAACCGATTTGAAACATTCATTTAGTGTAAGTTAGTTAATTTATCGAGAAAGGCTATAGGCTATATAACATCACGCTAAGATGAATAGGAGAGGATCACCAATAAAAAATATTGCGAAAGCGAGAAAATTACGCGCGGAGCTGCAGGCGATTGCTAGTTTGATATATCAATCCTAACATAGCATTCTAGCAGTAAAATAATATTTAAAATCAGACTAATATTTTCGAAGATTACTTCCTACATACAAACTCAAAACATGCTTTTTAGAACACTTATAAAATAATACATTTAAATTAGCTTCATTAACACTCACCTAAGTGCAGTAGCATGTACAAACAGCACAGCAACTGTGAGGCCTGCCAGCCACCACACAGCCTCAAGATAGAAGAACATGGGGTGTCCGAGACCCACACAGCTCTCCACCGGGGACATCCCATCTCCCCGATGCACCATATGACACTCCAGATGCCCCGTAGTGTTGATCCATGGCTCTAAGTACCGATACACTGCTCCTATCATAACCTGTAATGATTGAAAGACTTTTACAGCTAAAATAACTGTTTTATTCAATAGCTGATAATTGTTGATAGTAATATGAATGTTGAGTTAGTTGAGTAGTATCTAATGATAATAATTAGCACTGATTGCTAAACAATTGTGGGAAATTTTGAGTTTCTCAATCTCTCATCAAGTTTACAATTTCAATGAGTTTATTTTTATTGCCTAATGCCAGCAAAGTACCAGACAGGTCACCTAAAGATAAGTGATCACTGTTATATAGACATTAGCAACATAGGTCATCAAAAACATTCTTTATATTGCACTAGAAGTAGCCGGCGGCTCCGCCCGTGGCTCCGCCCGCGTAATTTTCCCGTTTCTGGAAAATTTTTTGCTGCTCCTCTCCTATTCATCATAGTGTGATGTTATATAGCCTATAAGTTTCCTCGATAAATGGACTATCTAACACTAAAAGAATTTTTCAAATCGGTCCAGTAGTTCCTGAGATTAGCGCATTCAAACAAACTCTTCAGCTTTATATATTAGTATAGATTAAGAAAGAATTAATTTATAACAAATCCAACTTACCTCTGGATAAATATTAAACCTATTGAAGGCATTTACTTCATTTGGGTACTCCACAAGTTTATCATACATCAGCTTAGTAATCCCTGCTATGAATGGCTTTTCCTCAACCACGGTCTTGTAGAATGAGTAGTAGAACCCCATCTCCGTCCGAAATGACATCTCTCTTTCCAAATCTGAGAGGTACGAGAAATTCCTGTCATTTTCAAACAGGTGTGATACATATTTGTAGTGGATGGAGCCCACGAGAAATGCTGGAAATGTATTTGTAATTAGTGATGATTGTTAGTAATTATTACCAACCTTTTATAACTTTATTGTGATTCTTTTTTCATATTATAATTTTAATTCCATGGGAAGTTAATTATTATTTCAATAAAGGTTTGAGAAGCCTTAGCAAAGTGTAATTTATGTAGTTTAATTAGTAGAACCAGGAATTTCATTCTAGAAGTGATAGTAATACAAAATGAAAATATTTAGACATGAGAATGAATAAATAATAGATTTTAATTTGAACTGGAGAGGAACAAATTAAACGAAACTATGAAATAATTTAAAGACAACCTTGTTTTGAGTGGAGATAATAAATTATGACAACCTAATTAATACCAGTTTTAGCTAACTGCCAACGAGTTTTAAATGAACCTGGCTCATTTTTAAAAATTTCACATAAATTCCGGAAGAAACTTGACTACATATAATGATCTAATAACGGTAAAAATGCTATTAACATAAATGTAATTAAATAAATAGTAAGTATTACCAAGTAATGCTATTATTGCCCCCTTTAAAATCCGTTTCAGGGTAAATTTTCGAGGTTTACTTTCAGTATTAGACTCCTCTGTATTTTCTGTCATAATTATGTTGTTGTTTTATTTACACGTTACATTATTTTAAAGAAGTTTTCAGTAATTAAATACAAAAAGAAGTTCACTGACTCTTGAAGTACTTGAAAATGAAAATTGATGTCAATTGTCAATTCAATAATTGTCAAACTTGGTGTCAAGGTTGGTTGTCAAGTTGCTGTCACTATCAAAACTTCAAACCATACCAAGCAAAAATTAAGTTTGACACTTTTGACAGATCTAACAACAAATTCATAGACAATGCAAAAGTACCGTACAATATTATTATATGTATTCATTTATTTTCACAGATGAATAAGGAAAAAGGTAATGTCTATTGTCGGCAAGCAAGCATTTTCATAGATTAGTGTTATAGGTGAAGCATTTATAATAAACAAAATTCGAAATACCCACGACAGATAGAAACGTTTGAGTAAATAATCGAAAAAAAATGAAATACAATGAATTTTTCCCCACTCACACTAAGAAATACTCCGGGGCTGCCAGTGCTACTGTATAAATTATGTTCCAAATATTTTTTTAATAAATTAAACTCAAGGCAGACAAACAGCACAAGTCAGCAGGCAAGCAAGAAGGACAATTCTTGAAGAATTTCTCGGTTTTCTACAAAACCAGGTTAACTCCAGCTACGAATCCTCAAAACTATCAAGTATTACGTAGGTAGCAACTTTCTACGAAGAATATCGACGCCAACGCGTTGATGACAACTCCCACATTCTAAAGTTCTAAACCAATTACCTATAAGTACCTCGTTTTTTTCATCGTGATTCAAAATGTAAACAATGTTGGCACTACTTTTATTTATTTAATTAATTTAAAAATATATTTAGAAGTAAGCATACAGAAATTTATTTTAACATTGAATTATTGTTTATTCTTTAATTTTTTTAAATTAGTGTCTGTTATTATTATTAAATATAGGAGGCGGAAGAAACATACCTACTATCAGTTATAATGTGAGATTATTAGCGATTTATGTTGTCATCATTTAAATGCAATAAAGATTATAAAGGCATTAATGACCAATAACTACTTTTTAATTTAGTTCGTTCAATGTTTTCGCTGTAGGCGAATGATATTCAATTTAGTTTAAGTATTAAACGGTGTCTTTTTAAGATTGTCATGTAGTTAAGAAGTTTACACACTATTGATCTGTTAAAATTTTACAAGTGAATACGATGTGGAATTTAGTGATAACAGGCTTTCTTTGTGAGTTACTAATAAAACGCAATTTATATATTTTTTAGATCATAGAACTTACCACTCTAATTTATATAACGATATTTATACAACAATTCATGTAATGCTGTGCGTTTCTGTAAGTTATAATTATAATGACACTAAACTTATGTAACATTCAGTGTAAATGTTATACCTACGCTTAGAAATTGTAAAATGTTGTTGAATAATTAAAAAATAAGTATCATCTCGGAAAACACACTCGCATACCATCCTTATAAAACCAACTGCCTTTTATTTACTGTATTTTATATATAAACAACGTGTTTTTTAATAGCAACGCATCGGCAATGCTTTATTACTAATATTTTAGGCATCGATAACCGTTTCTCACGAATCCTTGACTGGAACTTTCATATCTATAATTTTTTTTTCTATACGCCAGTATTTTGTAATTTTATCTTTAATGTACGGTCAAACGTAATTAAAAATCAATTAGTTGTCGAAGTATTTAAAGTTATTTATATATGTACAAATCACTTAATTAAAGTTATCTAAATTAATAATAACATAACTGGAATTAAATGTTAAAATAGCTGATTTACCCCTGCGAAGGTAATTACCCCCAGATTAGGAACCCAGGGTCTAAGAGCTAGCAATGTTTTCGAGAAAGCTTGATCTTATATATTATTCTCTATGTTCCCCTGAACAGCATGTTGGCTATCTGACAGTTGGATAGATAGATAAATAAAAAAAGATATTTGTATTTTCCAGGCAGTGTAGCTATACCCCTGATGGTAGAGGCTATCTACTACGGATCGCACAATTGCAGGTAATTAATTAGATATTTGAACTGTCGTTGGACTATTGAACATTAAAATAAGATTTTTATAATACTACGAGCTGTTACCCGCAGCTTTGCTTGCGGAAATTATAATTTTCAATGCAAAAAGACCAAAACTAATTTGGAAGTGACTGAAACTGATGGTCACCTATTTACGAGGAACTCATGTGTTTCATGAGGAAGCCTTATACAATTTTTGACGTTTCTAGGTCTGCCGATTTTAATATTATTGTTAGGGTTGATATTTACCCCTTTAAGGGTTGATTTAAAAAAATCTTTGAATTAAGTTTTTTATCCCTTTTAACCATAAACCCAAACACGAGTTTGCAAACTGTTTGCTTTGGTTAATTTTCATACAAACTTTCAACCCCTATTTCCCCCCCTAAAAGTGTGAATTTCCAAAAATCCGTTCTTAGTGCTCCCCTACACTTTAAAAGGAACCTCTGTGCCAAGTTTCATGCTTCCAGGTCTACCCGTTTAGGCTGTAGCGTATCTGTCAGTCAGTTAACATTTTTATTAGTATTTATTATTAAGTAAATGATAAAGGTGGTTTTTACGACAGACAGGTCCTGGGAAAGGTATAATTTGTTATTTATGTTGATTTTTCGATTACACTTTTTTACCGAAGGCGGGATATAGATCCCATGTATATGTAGACATAATATAAGTATTTTTTGGTCTGAGTATTTAACATAGTCAATAATTTGGCTATCAAGCGTTGTGAAGGTCAAGATAAAGTATTGTAATGGCTCGTTTCTCCAGGAAGGACCAATGGCAGTGTAAGGATGGGAGCTGCATCAGCTTCGACGGCCACTGCGACGGTGTGGTGGACTGCCCCGACGGCAGTGACGAAACATATCCACTCTGCAGGAACACCCCGTGAGCTATACACTTATGTGCCTTGAACAGTCGTTATACAGGATTTTTAATTTGCTTGGAAGGGTTTAATAATCTCTTATGCAACTTTAATACTCTATGCTATAGTGTAAAAATAATCCGCAATATTTTTCTGATAGTAACCGAAGCATAATAACTTGGTACACTATCTCAAGGCTGTAATGTTGTCTACATTACATTACTAAGGTGTTACAATATCCTTAAAAGATGCACTTGTTGGGTTTAATCATAAAAAAGTTGTGGTTTTACAAAAATCTTTGATGTTACTTAACTAAAGTTTCAAATTGACTCTTTTATTTCGAATAGTTAGCGAAACGTCTGAATGTACAGATTTTACTTCAAAATAAGAGATCTTCTTCCTTAGGCAAAGTGTATTTGAGGTTTTCCCTGAACAGAACTTGCATTAATACAAATTTCTTCCCAGTTGCCAGGACAATCTTTTCCGCTGCACGTACGGCGCCTGCGTCGACAGCACGGCCCCCTGCAATGGTATCAAGGACTGCGCTGACAACTCCGACGAACTGATGCTCAGGTGTCAGAACAAGACAAGAATCAAGGAGTGAGTAGGCTTCACAATATCCATTTCAGCCTTTAACCAAGTTGGGAAGGTCTTCGTTTCCCTATTTGGATTTCGCAAGGTTCTTGAAAGGACTTTTAATAGTTTTTTCGGGTCATCAGTTAAGTTATTGAAGAAGAGCTCTTAATTCCAAGTCCACCCTTCTAAAGCAATGTTTATGGACCAACTTAGAAGTGGCTAGACTTTTTGCCATATAGTTCAATTTGGACTTGTACTGGATCTCGCTTCGTTTAGTGAATACTCGCGGCTTTAAAGTCAACTGTTTATTTGTCGATTGTGATTATGTAGTATAGTTATAAAATATATTTTAACTTGATTTCTACGCCACTCTTCACTGTCTGGCATAGCTACTCGACTACACCTGGCGGTTGCACAGAATATCCGGAGGCGTGGCTATCCACACCATATTCCTGAGTGCGATCGTTTCCGCCATACTATTCGTAGTCTTAGTTATAATTAAGATTACCTTGATTTATTAGCGGAAGGTTCATTTTTTATGTATTTTACTCTTTTTAATTGCTGCTGTGTTTACTCTATTATGGCGCAATGAATATCTTTTCTTCCTTTCTTTCTATTCTCTTGGGTGCAAGTCAATAGTAGTCAGTAGTTTATAGACGATAATCTACTGGCAACAGTAACCAGTAACCGTCAAGTGTCTCATCCGGTCTTCTGTCTTCCGTCCACAAAACTAAAGTCATGATCTGTTGTCAACAGCGGCAAGTTCCAATGTGACGATGGGTTCCGTATCACGGTGACGGAGCTTTGTGACGGCGCGCCGGACTGTGCCGACGGCTCTGACGAGACTGTGGCCGTTTGCACCGGCGTACCCTGCGACCCCTACCTCTTCCAGTGTGCGTATGGCGCCTGCGTCGACCAAGACGCCATGTGCGATGACGTAAGTGCCTTGAGGTAGACAGTCATCAGGTGCGTTGGTGGAGTAAGGTTCTACCTAGAACAGTCTTAGTCGTAATGCTTGTCTGGTCTTTGAGTTCACGAATTTGGAGGCCCAAGTGGAAAGTTATAAGTATAAATTTTTCGAAAAAAATCAAAAATCATTTATTTCATCTTTGATACTATTAGCTGATTTAACAACCAGTGAATAATGAATAGCCAGCACCTCATATCTGTTTTATACCCCTAGTCCCTCAGCTCTGTATTAATCTTAGCAACTGTCCTATAATGCTGTCCATCTGTGTACCGCTCTTCTTCTATAAACTTCCATAAAATGCTTTTTATAGAATTGTTTCAATGTTTTTACCCTGGCTGACAAAGCATTGTTGTCTTTGGCGTTACTGATAGGCTTTAACACTACATTATTTCTGTTATAACGTACTTTATATTCCAGACACAACACTGCGTTGACAATTCCGACGAATCCGATGAGATGTGTAACCGCGTCTCAGTACCCGCGGTAAAGAAGCCAGTAGCCCCCATCGTTGAGGCAGGGGGTCCCAGAGTTAGGTAAGCCGTAGTATTGGTATAATTTCCATAGAATTGTCTAATTTAATGCCAAGTCTAAATTGTCATAGTTAAAATGATTTAATAAACTAAAACTCAAAACAATCAAAATTGCAAAGAAATAGATTATCACAATAAATAGATTAACAAACAAGTATTTACGCTGTTGGTAATGATGATAACGTTGAGGATGACCGTAGTTTTACTTAACTTTATGTTGTTTATTTAAAATTTCAATTTCATACAAAAAATCGAAAAGACCAAAGGACGACCATGCCAAAGAAGATATTCATGACAATGACACTGATAATTATGATGAAGATGAAGGCAGAATTGACAACGACGTCAATGTTAATAACCAATTGACATAAATATCATCTATTTAATCCTAGCCAAGGCACCGGCGACTGCGTGTTGCCACCGTATCCCGACAACGGGCGATACGATGTGTTGGGTGATGACGATGCTTTGCCCGGGGACCGTTTCCAATCCGCCATCATCACCATCACCTGCGACCCTGGGTACTCCGTCAACGGACGAGACA
>LGAG01028136.1:108084-120479 GCA_001278395.1 Lerema accius
ATTTCACCACTTTTATCAATTTCTGCACATTCCTTAGATACTGTACCCAGTAAATTTTTGTGTGATTTTTCGAACTGTGGCAAGTTTTTGTCAACAAATGGAGCCAGGTGCTTAAAGTGCAGAAAGCTACGTATTCCACATTGTGGCAAAAACAACGTCCATTCTCTAATTCGCAAATGGTTTTGCACCAACTGTATTTCTAATCCTGCCCCAAAAAATACAGACCAGAAATCAAAAGCAGATACAGCCTCAGATGATGTAAACGCTAAAGCTGAATTTGAAATCAAACTTGCACGTGAAATGCGTCTATTGCGATCAGAAATGTCGTCAGTTTTCAAAGAAGTGATAAGCTTTAGGCGAGAAATGGCAGAACTAAATAGCAACATAGCAGAACTTAAAGAACACCTCAGCATTATAGAAGATACGGTGAATAGTATAAAGAAAAGTCTGTTAGACTCTGAACCTAGTTATTATGATTATTAAGATACAATATAGAATAACCAGAATTTATAAGTAAATGGTCTAGAAAGTTATCAGAGACTCGCAGGAGCTGCAGATGTGGAAAAAATTATATTAAGAACTTCGAACGATAAAACAGATTCGAGCCTTTCAAACTCTGCAGTACGACTATGTATGATATAGATAGAGTTATTATAGTTGCTATTTTTATATTGTAGTGTGAAATAAACTATTTGGTTATTACGTTTTCTTTCTTTTATTTAATTGCTCTTCTAGTTCACCATTGAGGTTGAAAAATCTTTTAAATCATTTTATTCCATAATAACCATAATAGTCCTCATTCATTCATCATCGATCAATATTGACTGTCTTCGAAGAAACTTTTACGTAATAAGACAATGTTCCCAGCAACTCCACCTGGTGGCATACTTGCCACTGCAATGAAGTCTGAATGTCTCTTTGCTAGAAAAATCTGAAACAACTGCTGACTAATCACTAACTCTATGACCTCTTAATTGAATCATGTCCTTCCCTACAATTGATCTTAAATTGGTTCTGAAAATTTTTGATTATACAAAGCTTATCTGTCTTAAATAGTACGTGAATCTGTTTGTCACTCTACACTGTCTCATTTCCTCTTATCTTCACTTCTGTTCTAAATTTTTTGTCACACTACACTGCCCTATTTCCTTTTATTTTTTCTTTTCTTCTCAATTTCCTGTGACTGCCCCAAGGGTACTGCGACTTGAAGCCACACGCCAGCGTGGAGTACACGTGCGTGACGCAGGACGAGGGTGGCTCGCATACCAGGCCGTGCGGCCAGCGGGAGTTCCCCGGAACAGAGGTTGAGCCCCACTGCCGCATGAACTATCGGGGATCCCCCTCGCACATGACGTGCAGAGAGGACGGGACATGGACTCATGTTGCTATATGCAAACCAGGCAAGATCCGAAAGATGTTGCTTACTATTTTTACTTCTGAAATAGGTTCAAAATGTGAAGTTCGAACTTCGAAATGGCCTTGGCCGTGAATAGAGTTGCCAGTGTATGAAAAAGTCCCACCAAAAACGTACTTATTGCCGTCGTAATAATATTTATTTAATTCTATTTTAGTGTATCTTTCCTCTTGAATTTTGTAATGTATAGATTTTTTAATTCAATTACCGTTTCCATCGCCCATTTAGCTTAGCCTATCACACTGCAGTTCCGAAAGGGGCGTCTAAGTACCAAGAATTCTCTGGTTTAAATGATCTGGTCTGGTCTATGTATGGTCGTCCTTACAGAATGCGGCACGATAACTCCGACTGGCAACCAGTACATCATCGGCGGGCAGACGGCAGACCATGGCCAGCTGCCATGGCATTCCGGCATTTACATCAAGACCACGACGCCGTACCAGCAGATCTGCGGTGGATCACTCGCCACCACAACCACTATCATTACTGGTAACGCATTTTGGATGGGGTCAAAATGTTATGAACAGCGCCTTACTTAACATTGTTCTTTTTAATTTTTATTAAAACTTCTATCAGTCATGTCAGTTAGAGAAATCTCATACACACTGTGGAGGAAAAGTGGAGATCTCCGCCAGGCGATGTCACTTGCCTGGGGACCGCGGCCCGAACGCTAACTTCGGGCCATTGTATATATGCAGGGATCGTAGAAATGTTTCGATAGCGCGATCTAGGATAGCTCATCTGATTGGCCATACTTCGTGACGATGTGTGTGACGTAACGTGTTGTCATTGGTCGCTTTCTCAGTGTGCGTGTGGCGTGTTCAGTGTTTCTATGTAGGGAGCGCGCTTATATTTCTATAGACGGCGTGCCCCTACAACACTTTCAATTTTAATAACTTTTGATACAGTGGACTGATTCAAATAAAATAATACGCCCCGAGTTAAGGATTATTTATGTATTTCATCCATTGCTCTGTCAAATCAGCCGTTTTTACGTGCTGCTCTTTGAAACACACTGACAAACAGAGCCCCCCCCAACTTTAAATTTTATTATATGTCCAGCTGCCCACTGTTTCTACGACGAAGAGCCGCTGCCGGCGTCGGACTACGCCGTGGCGCTGGGCAAGGTGTACCGGCCTTGGAACCACCCGAGAGACTCAAGTTTTGTACAGAAATCTAACGTACAATTTTTAAACTTATTTTTTTTTACTTGTAATGTTGTTTTAAGAAATTTCTATTTTTATTTTTAAATTCTTAGTAACATTTTTAGTTCTAATTTTGTAAATATTCATGTATGTTTTTTATAAGATTAATATTGATGCGCCAGTGGAGGTGCCATCAAAATCGGTTCAGCCGTTTCATAGATTAGCCGGATCAAACAGACAAACTTACAGACAGACAAAAATAAAATAAAAATATATTTTAGTTAGCGTACCTTGTATACATAAGTATGCATTTAGTAAAAAGCGGCTATTTGGAATATTACAAAACGTATAGATTAATTCCAGGTGTCAAAGATCTACATCGAAGATAAGTTCCATGGCGCCAAAACCAACTTCCAGAGCGACATCGCGATTGTCATTCTGGAGACTGAGATAGTCCTCCAAACTTACATCCGTCCAGTGTGCGTGAACTTTGAAGAAAAGCTGGACAAACTTCAGCTTCAGGCTGGAAAAGAAGGGACGGTGAGTTAGAGAATAAAGCGTCAAGGAAGGACTGATGTCATTTCCTGATATGTTCGGTCCCAGTTGCCCCCGCGGCGATTGTCACCGGTGGCAAATGGGAATAAAAATTCCCATTTTGGTTACCTAATATTTGAACAACTGTGTTGACAACTGTCGACAACAATGTGTCAACAAACGAGTCAACGTTTGTCTATAAAACCGTAGCTTAAACTTCTTCTCTTTCAGATCGCTGGTTGGGGTCTCACAGCAGCCAATGGTGATCCCTCAGAAGTACTAAAGGTGGTAAAACTGCCGTACGTGACCGACACTCAGTGCTACAAGGACTCCCCGCCAGACTTCCACGAGTACATCACCTTCGACAAGTTCTGTGCCGGATTCCTCGATGGTAAGCAGTAAGCACACATCAAAAACAAACTCAGTAAGTATTTGGAAAAAAAAACGTGAAAAAACAACGTAAACAACAGATGATAACGTTTTTAATAAACTGTTATGTAAAAACAATTATTTCTACTAAATTTCACGAAAAACAATTTGTACTTGGCACCACGCTTTGAAGGTGTCGCAGTTTTGAAGGTTGTTCTAAGATTTTCACAAAAAAAGTGATGAAATTCAAATTGAAATCAGTGGTGGAAAACTGAGCGTGCGATTGGAAATGTATTTAAAGTCTATCAAAACATTTCGAGCATTCGTTGGTGAAAATTACGTAGTTTATAGTATATGACATTGATCAAGTTAGGTAACAGTTATCTAATAGATGACACTGATCAAGTTAGGTAACATTTATCTATTAGATGACACTGATCACGTTAGGTAACAGTTATCTAATAGATGATAGCGGTTGTTCTAGCATTGTTGTTTATTGGTCCAAAATATTGCATTCGACAAACAATTATGTCTGCTAAATTTCACGAAAAACAAGTTTGAACTTGGCACCACACTTTGAAGGTATCGCAGTTTTGAAGGTTGTTCTAGCATTGTTATTTATTTTTCCAAAATATTGCATCCCATAAAAAACAATACTTGTCAAAAAACCCAAGTCTCGCAACGCGATTTTTCTACCGTAAAAAGTTGTGAGATGCAGGTCGGTTATTAATTTTATATGCAGTTCCTACTGAAGGGATCTTCTGTTTTAAATTGTCACGTAACTATACGCAATATATTGGAACAAAAAAGAACAATGCTAGAACAACCTTCAAAATTGCGATACCTTCAAAGTTCCAAGTGTCAACTCAAAAATGTTTTTCGTGAAATGTTGGCAGAAATAATTTTTTTCGAACGCAATATTTTGGAACAATACAGAACAATGCTAGAACAACCTAGAACAACCTTCAAAATTGCGATAGCTTTAAAGTGTGGTGCCAGCTCAAAAAAGTGTTTTGTAATTTTCTCTAAAAGTTCCAGCCTCATCCTTAAACCGTTATTGAACAATTTAGAACAAACCTAGAACAAACTGGAACAAGCCTCAAAATTATTGTAACTCGAAAGTGTGGTGCCAAGTTCCTGGACGTGCTGCGGCAGCCGAAATATTTGTGTAATCGTATGTACGCTGCTCCCATTGAACGTCATGGGATCCAATGGGCCATTGAACTCGTCATATGTTCGTCTGGCTGCCGCAGCCTCGCTGGCCAATGCGCACCTAGTCTTAAACAAAACCAGTGATCGAACGAATACATTGTAATGACTGATATACAACTATTATTAGAAGCTTTATTTAGCTTTAAGCTTCCATTTGTAATTTGGTATCCATCTTAGTTCAACAAGCCGGACATTTCGTTAGTACAAAATGCTTGGTCTCAAAAGCTGTTTCCTCCAGGTTCGTCTGCCCTCTGTCAGGGGGACAGCGGGGGAGGCCTGGCCTTTCCTGAGATGGAGATGGGGGTAAAACGGTTCTACCTGCGCGGCATCGTGTCCACTGCACCCCGCAACGAGCAGGTGTGCGACCCCAACGCCAGGACCACTTTCACCGGCATCATGCATCACAAACGGTTCATTAATAAACATATCAACTTTAACGCCTAGGATTGTAAAGAGGGGTTAATGAACGGTGGTATTTTTTTTCTGTTTTCGGTCCAAAGAGGGAGAATTTTTGATTCTGTTGATATACGTCTGTCTTTTCTGCGTCTGTGTTTTCCGGTGTAATTATAATTATTTAGACTAAATTGCATTTTAATTCATTAAAATATATAATGTTAATTGTGCATTAAAAAAAGATTATTAAAATAAGAAGACTTTCATTCATCGCTAACTTTGACACCGCCTTAATTTGCAGCCCCCTATAAAATTACGTATCACAGAAAAATATCCTACACACGATACTTATTTCATTTTAATTAAAAAGTAATAGAGCTGTACAAGTAATGTACTGTCCCATAAAAAAACAAAACTTGTCAAAAACCCCAAGTCTCGCAACTCAGTCCTTCTACCGTAAAAAGTTATGAGATCCAAGCGTCATAATAACTTGTAAGTTTAAACGAACTTAGTTTTCTGTAATATATTTAGTTTCCGAATGTAAATATAAAATATGGTGGCTATATTTTTTAACTTTCTCTTTATCCTCTTTTGAAAACGAGATAAGTCTCCTCTCCTCATTTAACCTCGGCTCATCTCTTCTAAAACTAAATAATTATCGTCATCATCATCATAAAATATTCATTATGTTTTGATAAAGTGCCATTTCTATTTTCAGTGTGATACATTTTATAAAAAAAAAAATACAAAAATGTACAAAAGCTATTATTTTTTTGCAATTTCTTTTATACTTCTTTCTAACTATAAAACGTATCAGATGCACGTGTGAACTTGGCAAACAAAATACTATGCTTTATCAACCCACCCAAGTCGCGCTCTGCCAACTACTAACATCAACACGTCCTCGGTCCCAGGTTCGATTGCCGGCGAGACACGCACACCACGCCTGGGCTTATAGTTGGATGGGGTTTCTGAAAATTATTATAATTACCGAAAATTAGTATTAGGCACTTGATACTATCCCAGGAAGTAATCATACTTAATAAAAATGTTGATTGACTGACAGACACGCTACAGCCTAAACGGATAGACCTAGAAGCATGAAACTTGGCATTGAGATTCCTTCTAGAGTGTAGGGGAGCACTAAGAACGGATTTTTGGAAATTCCCACTTTAAGGGGGGGAAATAGGGGATGAAAGTTTGTATGAAAATTAAAAAAAATTAAAGCAAGCAATTTGCAAATTAGTATTTAGGTTTTCGATACTAAGCTAAGAAGTGCGGATTTAAAAAAAAATTAGGAAATTAACCCATAAGGGGGTGAAATAAGGGATGAAAGTTTGTATGAAAATTAACCAAATTTTAAAGCTAGCAGTTTCTAATTCGTGTTTGGGTGTATGGTTGAAAAGGATGAAGAACCTTATTCAACGATTTTTTTAATCAACTCTTAAGGGGGTAAATATCACCGCAAAACTATAATTTCCGCAAGCAAAGCTGCGGGAAACAGCTCGTTTAATAATAAAATTGTAAAAGTTTCGGAAAATCGGTGTGGTTTTACTATGATAACTATATTGCCACCGACCTCAAAAGAAAATCTATGTCCCTAATCCGTTATTTCGTACTTTTCACTTACCTTTTTTGAAATTAGTTTAATTTTTTTAAATTATAATTATATTTCATACTTTTTAGTTTACACTTTTAACTATAAATAAGATTATTTTATGGCTATTGTGATTAATTATATGTTAACTAGACTTTGACTAAGGTTTAGAGCAGTTTTCCCTTGGATAACACGCTAACTATAACTCGTACATATAACTCAGACCATTTGCTCCGTATGTTTTTTTTTTTGGAAATTCCTTTTTTTTCTTGCGCACTGCAATTTGACCAGGGTTTTAAGACATTTTCTCTTTGACACCACACCCGTAGCTCGTAATATTAGGCTATGCCGTGACACGTTTTACTCCATATCTCAGAAACTGCTGAACCGATTTGGATAAAATTTATACTGTTCCCTAATTTGGAGTAAGTGTAGTCGAATAAAAAAGAATGGTTCAAATCCGATCATTAGTTTCGGAGCTACAAACATACCCACATACATACATACAAACAAACATACCCACATACATACATACATCTATGAAAATTTGTATATTTGTTAAGAAAGCCCTTCTAGATAGTTGTGTGTAAAAATTTCGTAGTTTTATTAATATTACATACATACATGTAGAATTGATAACCTCTTTCTTTTTTGAAATCGGATAAAAAACTAGTCTAACACTTTTGACAGATCTAACAAAAAATCCATAGACAATGCAAAAGTATTCATTTATTTTCACAGGTGAATAAGGAAATGTCTATTGTCTGCAAACAAGCATTTTCATAGATTAGTGTTATAGATGAAGCAATTATAAAAAACAAAATTCGAAATACCCACGACTGATGAAAACGTGTGAGTAAATAATAGAAAAAAATGAAATACAATTTAAAATTTCTCCACTCACACTAAGAAATACCCTGGGGCTGCCACTGCCACGTTCCTCATATTTTTTTTTTTAATTAAACTCAAGACAGACAAACAGAAATCAGCAGGATAACAAGAAGGACAATTCTATCAAGTATAATGACTATAAAGTATAATGTTGCGTACCTACTTTCTACGAAGAATTTCGACGGCAACGCGTTTATGAAAACTCGCACATTAATAGGAGGAAGAAACATACTACTATCAGTTATAATGTGAGATTATTAGCGATTTATGTTGTCATCATTTAAATGCAATAAAGATTATAAAGACATTAATAACCAATAACTAGTTTCTAATAAATAAATAAATATAGCGTTTCTAATTTTTTTTGTTCAATGTGTTCACTGTAAGCGGATGAACTGTGTACAAGCAAATACGATGTGGACTTTAATAAAAACGGGGTTCCTTTGTGAGTACTAATATAAAAACACAATTTATATATTTTTTTAAGATTAAAGAACTTACCACCCTATACCACCCAGTTACATTTACATAAAGATATTTATGTATAATGCTGTGGGTTTCTGTAAGTTATATAATAACACAGAACCTATGTAACATCATCATCATCATAGGTACTTAATAAAAATGTTGATTGACTGACAGACACGTTACAGCCTAAACGGGTAGACTTGGAACCATGAAACTTGGTACAGAGGTTCCTTCTAGAGTGTAGGGGAGCACTAAGAAAGGATTTTTGGAAATTGACACTTTAAGGGACACGAATTTGCAAACTGCTTGCTTTTTTATTTTTTATTTTCATACTAACTTTCATCTCCTATTTCCCCGCCTAAAAGTGGGAATTTCCAAAAATCCGTTCTTAGTGCTCCCCTTCACTCTAGAAGGAACCTCTGTACCAAGTTTCATGCTTCTAGGTCTATCCGTTTAGGCTGTAGCGTGTCTGTCAGTCAATCCACATTTTTATTAAGTACGAACTGTTGCCCGCAGCTTAGCTTGCGGAAATTATAGTTTTACGTTGATATTTACCCCCTTAAGGGTTGATTTAAAAAAATCGTTGGATTAGGTTTATTATCCCTTTCAACCATAAACCCAAATACGAATTTCCAAACTGTTTGCCTTAAAATTTGGTTAATTTTTATACAAACTATCAACCCTTATTTTCCACCCTTAAGGGTAGATTTTCCAAAAAAAAAAAAAATTCTACTTCTTAGCCTATTACTGAAAACCTGAATACCAATTTTCACATTTTTTGCTTTAAAATTTGGTTAATTTTCATACAAACTTTCATCCCCTATTTCCCCCCCTTGAAGTGTGAATTCACAAAAATCCGTTCTTAGTGCTCCCCTATCCTCTAGAAGGAACCTCTGTACCAAGTTTTATGGTTCCAGGTCTACCCGTTTAGGCTGTAGCGTGTCTGTCAGTCAATTAACATTTTTATTAAGTACGACCTGTTGCCCGCAGCTATGCTTGCGGAAATTATAGTTTTGCGTTGATATTTTTAGTCCCTTACGGGTTGATTTAAAAAATCGTCTAGTTAGTTTTTGTTATCCCTACCAACTATAAACCCAAACACGAATTTGCAAACTGCTTGCTTTAAAATTTAACGAATTTTCATACAAACTTTCATCCCTTATTTCACCCCCTTATGGGTTGATTTCCTAATTTTTTTTAAATCCGCACTTCTAAGCTTATTATCAAAAACCTAAATTCTAATTAGCAAACTGCTAGCTTTAAAATTTGGTTAATTTTCATACAAACTTACATCCCTTATTTCATCCCCTAAAAGTGTGAATTTCCAAAAATTCGTTCTTAGTGCTCCCTTACACTCTAAAAGAAACCCCTGTGCCAAGTTTCATGCTTCCAGGTTTAGCCGTTTAGGCTGTAGCGTGTCTGTCAGTCAATCAACATTTTTATTAAGTATGATGATTGCTTGCAGACATTATAGTTTTGCGGTGATATTTAACCCCTTAAGAGGTGATTTTAAAGAAAATGTTGAATTAGTTTTTTATCCCTTTCAACCATAAACCCAAATACTAATTTGCAAACTGCTTGCTTTAATTTCTTTTTAATTTTCATACAAACTTTCATCCCCTATTTCGCCCCCTTAAAATGTGAATTTCCAAAAATCCGTTCTTAGTGCTTCCCTACACTCTAGAAGGGACCTCTGTGCAAAGTTTCATGCTTCTAGGTCTATCCGTTCAGGCTGTAGGGTGGCTGTCAGTCAATCAACATTTTTATTAAGTATGATGATGATGATGATGATGATGATTTTAGGCGTCGATAACCGTTTCTCACGAATCCTTGACTGGAACTTTCATATCTATATATTTTTTTCTATACGCCAGTATTTTGTAATTTTATCTACACTTTACGGTCAAATGTAATTAAAAATCAATTAGTTGTCGAAGTATTTTAAGTTATTTATAAATGTACAAATGACTTAATTAAAGTTATCTAAATTAATAATAGTGTAACTGGAACTAAATGTTTTGTAAACATTTTAATGTTTTACACATAAAGGGCCACATTTCCCAATTAATATATTTCCGTTAAAATTCTTAACACCTTAATTTCTTTAGCACGCCCCACAGACAGGTGAAATGGCTTGAGGAATTTCAACATCTTATATAGGTGTCATTAGATTCGTATTTCTTGTGCGAGTGACATAGACTATAATCTTTCATCATTCGGAGACCTCTAACGTACCTACCTCGATATACAACTGCAGAAGACTATGCGACTAGCAATCGGCTGTCGTTAGCTCTTTCAGACAATGATGATCGTCTAAAAGCTGGGTTCCTAACCTTTTCAATATAACCCCTTGCCCGTTACCCCTGTGAACTATGAGGAAAACTGATCTTACCCCGTCTTTAAAATGTTATCAAAACGAACAATACAAGTAAATTTTTCCTGTATTTTTTTATTTTACGTTCTTTATAATTAGGTCCTTTATTACCCCCGTAAAATAGCTGATTTACCCCTGCGTAGGTAATTACCCCCAGATTAGAAACCCAGGGTCTAAGAGCTAGCAATGTTTTCGAGAAAGCTTGATCTTATATGTTATTCTCTATGTTTCCCTGAACAGCATGTTGGCTATCTGACAATTGGGATCATGATAGACAGATGAATAAAAAAAAGATATTTGTTTTGTATTTTCCAGGCAGTGTAGCTTTACCCCTGATGGTAGAGGCTAACAGTGGATCGCAGAATGGCAGGTAATTAGACACTTGAACACTCGTTGGACTATTAAATAAGTTTTTTATATCAAGAAGGTTTTTACGACAGAAACCGACATGGATTAACAATTGGTATTAAACGATAACAAATGAACTATGGAGTTGAGTGCTTACCGAACCGAAGCTTTTAATATTTATTGATTGCCTCTAGCTGTCATCCATCCATCTAACTACTGAATACATCAACTATTATTTAACCTCAGACGAAAAAGGAGGTAGGTTTGTAGAATAGTCTTCAGAACAAAAAGTGAGGTCAATTTTGTTCCTTTATACGTCACGCAGCGCGGCCTGCCGAGAAATATACTGGGAAACGTTATCATTTCTTATTTATGTTGTTTTTTCGACTACGCTTTGTTACCGAAGGCGGAGTCTTAATAAGTATTTTTTGGTCTGAGTATTAAACATAGTCAATAATTTGGGTTGGACAGAAGACATCCTGGCTATCAAGCGTTGTGAAGGTCAAGATAAAGTATTGTAATGGCTCGTTTCTCCAGGAAGGACCAATGGCAGTGTAAGGATGGAAGCTGCATCTGATTCGAAACGTCTGAATGGACAGATTTTACATCTTTATAAGAGATCTTCTTCCTAAGGCAAAGTGTTCCTGGGATTTTCCCTGACTTCAGAACTTGCATTAATACAATTTTCTTCCCAGATGCAAGGAAGGATGACCATGACGAAGATGATATTAATAACGATGACACTGATAATAATGATGATGATGAAGGCGGAATTGACAACCACGTTAATGTATAATACAATTACGATGAAAACAATTGACATTAATATCATTAATCTAATCCTAGCCAAGGCACCGGCGACTGCGTGTTGCCACCGTACCCCGACAACGGGCGATACGATGTGTTGGGTGTTGACGATGCTCTGCCCGGGGACCGGTTCCTCTCCGCCACCATCACCATCACCTGCGACCCTGGGTACTCCGTCAACGGACGAGACAACGCCACTTGCATCGCCGGTTTCGGATTTAAAAACATTCCTAAATGCATGCGTAAGTTTTCTAAGTGTTTTTTTGGAGCCAAAATTGGCTAGTTGAGAATTGAAGATTGGATCTTCGTTTATTTCTTCTCAATTTTGTATCACACTACACTGACCTATTTCCTCTTATTTTCTCTTCTCAATTTCCTGTGACTGCCCCAAGGGTACTGCGACCTGAAGCCACACGTTAGCGTGGAGTACACGTGTGAGACAGAGGACGAGATCAGTTTGCATACCAGGCCGTGTGGCAAGCGAGAATTCCCCGGAACAGACGCTATGCCCCAGTGCCGCAACAACTACTAGGGATCCCCCTTGCCCATGATTTGCGGAGAGGACGGGACATGGACTTATGTTGCTCTATGCAAACTGATAGTGACTGAGTTTCCTGATTAATGTCTCATGCTGTACGCAGTCCAATGCCTTAGAGAGATCACAAAACACACCTAAGGCATCTTGGGACTTCTTCCAGGCATCAATAACTACTTTAAACAGCTCGACACCCGCATCAGTTGTTGAGCGTCCCTTACTGAAACCGAATTAGTTACTATGTAAAAGATTATTTTAAGTAAAGTGATTTAAAAGCTGATGGAGAATTACTTTCTCGAATATTTTGC
>LGAG01028136.1:120665-138079 GCA_001278395.1 Lerema accius
GTTTACGCTTTATAAGGAACCTCTGTGCCAAGTTTCATGGTTCCAGGTCTACCCGGTTAGGCTGTAGCGTGTCTGTCAGTCAGTTAACATTTTTATTAAGTAAAATGAATGATTAATAATTCTGATGGTACATTGTAATGTTGATGACCCCGTAGCCTAGTTGGTAGTGACCCTGCCTGCGAAGCGACGGTCTCGGGTTAAATTCCCGGTCGGGGCAGATATTTATGTGACAGATAATTGTTAGTTCACACACACACACACACACACACAGACAGTTGGACACAGGGAATCCTGTATTCCTGTATTAGGGGGTAAGAGTGTGTTAGCGTTTATAATAATTATTATTATAATAATATCCAGCTGCCCACTGTTTCTACGACGAAAAGCCGCTGCCGGCGTCGGACTACGCTGTGGCGCTGGGCAAGGTGTACCGGCCGTGGAACCACCCGAAAGACTCAAGTTTTGTTCAGAAATCTAACGTACGTACACCAAAATTCCATGTTTAAAATTTGTTTTTTTTTAATTGTCCTAACAAGAAATTTTTATTTTTAATAAATATGACGTCGCCAGGGGTGGATTAGCGGTATCAGTTGTAGCGTCAAGGCCGTCTTGTATGGGGTTCACGGGATTCATGACGTAGGTCTCAGGCAATTAAAATCCGTTAGTGAATACAGCGAGTGCCACAGTATATTATTTGTAGTAATTAAACTACAATATAGGCCTGAAGAGTAAACCAACGGTCCCGTGTTGAATCCTCAAGCCATGACATTGTCAAGTTAAACAATCAATGTGAAAAAGGAGGTTGCTTGCCTCAACACGATTCCGTTCACGTACTGTCCACTTTATGACGTCACGCTGTTTACTCGATACAGATTAATAATAATCAAATAAGCGTTTTAAATTTGCAGATTCTCGCAATCGACGATAAATATATAAAATAATATAGAGAGTAAAGAATCTTGATCTTTGTTGATTAACATTTCTTGAACCTACAATGAACGTTTTTTTATTTCTCGCTTTTGTCAATGGCGCCGAAGTAAAACCAACAATAGTGTTTCTTCTTCGGAGTCCATTTTGCTGCTGACTCCTATACTGAGCTGACGACGACTGCCTTTGACCTGTGAAGTAGATATACATCGACATCTGTCGACTCGACGGCTGAAGTTACTTCGGCCGTTAGCTTCATGCCACTTGTGTATAGGAGCTCTAATATGTGTAATTAATTCCAGGTGTGTCATATGTATAATTAATTCCAGGTGTCAAAGATCTACATCGAAGATAAGTTCCGTGGCGACACAACCAACTTCCAGAAAGACATCGCGATTCTCATTCTGGAGACCGAGATAGTCCTCCAAACTTACATCCGTCCAGTGTGCATGGACTTTGGAGAAAAGCTGGACAATTTTCCGCTTCAGGCTGGAAAACTCGGGACGGTGAGTTACAGAATAGTTCGACAAGGAAGGACTGATTTCCTAGCCTATTTAGCCAACTGGGTCCAACACAGATATTGGAAAAAAAATGTTCGGACGTTACAAAATTTTATTGGCAATATTTTTACCATCATTTCAGGTAAGTATATGTTTATTATAGTGGACAACTGTCAACAACAAAGTATCAACAAACGACTTATCGTTTATCCATAAAACCATGGCTTAAACTTCTTCTCTTCCAGATCGGTAGTTGGGGTCTCACAGCAGCCAATGCTGATCCCTCAGCAGTGCTAAAAGTGTTACAACTGCCATACGTGACCAGCGCACAGTGCTTCCAGGACTCCCCGCCAGACTTCCACGAGTACATCACCGTCGACAAGTTCTGTGCTGGATCCCTGGATGGTAAGCAGTAAGCACACATCAAAAACAAATACTGAGTGTATTTGGAACAAAAAATCGTGAAAACAACAACGCAAACGACAGATGATAACGTTTTTAATAATATCTGTTATGTAATGTGTGGACGTATTTTACAAGTTTTTATTTAGTTTCACCTGTCCCGGTGTTTGTAATCAAATCTTGCAAGCTAAATTTGATCCACTTCCAATTGAGCTAAAATTTTACACACTAGTCCAGTCCTGATGATAATGCATGTTTATAATAAGCATAATGTGATACTGCTACCAGCATTGGCTCCAGACGATTGAACTCCTCAACGGTTAACAGTAGGGACTTGAAATTTTGAATTTTTAAACTTGATAGTCTTTTTCTTATTAACAAGTAATAAAAACTTGTTTTAAAAAAAGATTTTTTTTAAACTTACGACTCTTTTAAACACTTAAATTAGGCACGCACTAGGGTAACGCTGCGCCAGCCGAAATATTTGTGTGATTCGTGACTGTGTATGTACGCAGCTCCCATTCAACCTCATTTATGTTCATCTGGCTGCCGCAGCCTCGCTGGTTAATGCGCACCTAGTCTTAAACAAAACCAGTGATCAAACGAATAAATTGCAGCCACTGATATACGACTATAATTACAAGCTTTATTTAATCCGCCCAGTGCATTTGTAATTTGGTGTCCTCATTTCACCTTAGTTCAACAAGGACATTTCGTTAGTACAAAATGCTTGGTCTCAAAAGCTGTTTCCTCCAGGTTCGTCTGCCCTCTGCCAGGGGGACGGCGGGGCAGGCCTGGCCTTCCCTGAGATGGAGAACGGGGTAGAACGGTTCTATCTGCGCGGCATCGCGTCCACTAGACCCCGCAACGAGCAGGTGTGCGACCCCAACGCCAGGACCACTTTCACTAATATCAAGCATTACAAGCAGTTCATTAATAAACATGTCAATTTTAACGCCTAGGACTGTAAAGAGGGATTAATGAAAGGTGGTTTTGTTCTCTATTTTAAAGGTCGAAAGAGGAAAATTTTTTGATTCTGTTGATATGTATAGGTCTGTCTTTTTGCGTCTGTGTTTTCCGGTTACCTAAATTACATTTTAAATCATTAAAATAATGTTAATTGTGCATTAAAAAAAAGGTTAAAATAAAAAGACTTTCATTCATCGCTAACTTTGACACCTCCTTAATTTGCAGCCCTCTACAAAATTACGTATCACAGAAAGATATCCTACACACGATACTTATTTAATTTTAATTAAAAAGTTATAGAGCTGTACAAGTAATGTACTATCCCATAAAAAACAATACTTGTCAAAAACCCCAAGTCTCGCAACTCAGTCTATCTACCGTAAAAAGTTATGAGATCCAAGTAGTACTAAGTCGGTTATTAATTTTATATTCAGTCCGACATAAGGGACCTTCTGTTTAAGGTTGTTGCGTAACTATGTAACCTAACAATATCTTAAAGTGACCCTATGAATATTAAAAATCTTTATGTAAGTAATGTATTATTAACTGCATCATCGATTTGCAGTTGTAACTTGTAACTCAATAAAACATTTCCATGTAATTTCCCCGAGGAGTTCCCTGTAATTAAGGTGACCTACTTTTCCACCCTTTCCACTTTTTTTCCAAGCTCCAGTCACGCTATTGCACAAATCAGCTCATTATGAGGCTCAAGCGTCATAATAACTTGTACGTTTAAACGAATTTAGTTTTCTGTAATATTTTTAGTTTCCGAATGTAAAATAGAGGTGGATAAATAGTAATAAATAAAAAATAATCACGTTCATAAGATGGCTTTATTTTCTAACTTGCTTTTTATTCTCTCATCCTCTTATTATCTTATCCTCTCCGAAAAACGAGAGGAGTCTTCTCTTGTCATTTAACCTCTCTTCTAAAAACTAAATAATCATCGTCATAATCTTGATATAAATATTCATCTTATATGTTTCATAAAATGCCACTTCTATTTTTAGTGTGATATATTTTATGAAATACAAAATACAAAAATGCACAAAAGTAATATTTTTTTTGCAATTAATTTTAAACTTCCTCCGTACAAGAACGTAACGAATGCACGTGTGAACTTGCCAAAAAAAATACTATGCTTTATCAACCCAGCCAAGTCGCGCTCTGCCAACTACTAACATCAACACGTCCTCGGTCCCAGGTTCGATTGCCGGTGAGACACGCACTCCACGCCTGGGCTTATAGTTGGATGGGGTTTCTGAAAATTATTATAATTACCGAAAATTAGTATTGGGCACTTGACACTATCCGAGAATGTAATTAATAATAGATCTGAATTGGGGGTTGTGTCGAAAAATTTAATATTTTTAGGAATTTTTAATGTCGATTGGATTCATGATTGATAAAGACAATCTTTTTTTTTAAATTATTATCTATCGGTCGCAGAAACTACTAGACCGATTTCGATGAAACTTGACATGTTTGTTAATAATATGATGGTAATGATGCTAGGGCACATTTTCACACGAAAAAGATTTTTTTACCATGAGATAAAAGGTTTACCAAAGTGAAGCGAGGACGGGTCACTGTTGTAGTATAACTAGGTAACAAATAAATACTTTTTTCTGCTTAATTTTGAGTGTGTGCATAGTAGGATACTTTATACCCCTATTTTATAAAAAACTGACGCACGATAGTGTAACAGCCAAGTTCTCGATGTTATCAATTCGTCGTAACTAACCATCGTCACCCCGGCGCTGTAGTCGCTAGGTGTGCGGGCGAGACGCACTATACGCGCGGCGTACGAGCGAGCAGGACGACAATATCACGTGGAGTACAGCTAGGCTCACGTATATCGAGGTGTCGTACGTATCCAACCATTTCGTAAAAGTTTCGTGACAGTCCTGAAAATTTAATTAATTTCTTCGAATTTTACTCCAAACTTTGTACCACAATTCTAAAATCTAAAATTGTTCTTAAAATCAAAATTCACATTGATAGATTTTATTACACTAATTACTAAACATTTTTTACACATAACCCATCTACTAACTAACATAAGTGCTATAATGAAATCTGTTTTATTTAATAGTAGTTTTAAGTTTTATCTTACATTTCTAGAAGTATTAGCAACAGTACAGTTACTTGGATATCCTTCCACGCCACAGCAAGACCAGGGTAAACTAGAATTTAGGTTTTGAGATCTGAAACATATCAAATAAAACTAAACTTTCTTTGAATACAAGGCGCAACTATACATACATATAATGATATTTTTTTACCAGAAAATCTTAATCAATGTACTAATCTAACATGTGATTTTACTAATGAAACGTTTTTTTAATAGTAAAGAAAAAATAATTATGAAATCAGTAATTAGATAAAAATTAAATCACTGTGAATTAGAATAATCACTTGACAAAGAAGGTAGGTATGGGCAAAAGTGTTTTTGTTAGTGTTTAATATGCCAAAAAACAATATTTGTGCCCATGCGAAAGCATTTAGGTATATAATAGTTATATTGTATTTTTTATAAGTTACGTGATATTTTGTTCACAGCAATTGAATGTCAGGCGAAGTATGTGACCCCACTCTCCATCATGTTCGTTTATACCTTTCTGAAATGAGACAGTAATATTAGATGAAATAAAATTTAAATAAATACTTAAAACCTACATTTTGATTTATATTTATAATACTCAGCACTATTTACTTAGGTATGGCTAGACTTGGCCAAAACACCATAAATGATAAGCAAATGTATTCTTTAAGGGCATGAGAATTACCTCTACAATGTTCGTTGAGAAATAGAATATTAGAGCACATTCTAGAAGTAGCAGAAGAAGAACCAGAGTCGAATACTGAAAAAGAAGATAAGGAACAATTAATTACTTTTTAAGTTATTCGTACAGAAATGCGATGTCTTTACGATTTAAAAAAATTAAACATTTAACAATTTTTAAACATTTACCAATTTTTTCCGATTTAACAAATAATAAATTCTTTTTACAAAGACAAAATGACTATTTTTTCCTTGAAGGGATTATTATTTGGAGGTTATTAGGGGGCATTCCAGTATTACGTAACGCAATTTAGGGAAGCGAAGGTCTTATAATATGTTATGATACGTTTTATAGGTGGGAGGGGGATCGAACAACGCGTTACGTAAAAAAAACTAGGGATTCTAATTCTCGTGAGTCAGCAAAATGACAACATTTTTAGATAAAAATGATAATTTTCGTGTTACATAACGTTCAGACTTTCAGAGAGGAGGGACGGTACAGAAAACGTTGAGGCGCGTTATGTGTGGGAGGGGGACCCTCTAAAATTGCTTTACGTAATACTTGAACTCTCGTTTATTAGTTAATGGATTATTAATGGAGAAACAAACCATAAACAAGAGGAACTGTGAGCAGCTGATAGCACCGTAAAACCCCATAAAGGATATGAAGAACACACAGGTTCCTATCACTGTAATCATCACGCCCAACTTGAGGGTTAAGGTCTCTTCTGTAAATAGGACCTAAAACCAATGATAATAAGGCTTATTTTCCAGAGAGAGTGCAGTTGGCATTCTGCATCCAACTTTGATCTGCTATAGTAAAAACAAATTCACTTTTAGTAAGCAAGGTGAGATTTCTATCAATAGTCAGTTCGCCCTGTATTTTATTAGTTTATGCCTAGACTTAGGTTTTGCCACTGAAGGTTCTGAATCCATTGGATGCCTGTCTACGTCAGATGTTTTGTGCTCTTTCCTTCCTCATACTTCTCTTGCGAAGGCGTAGTCTAGTAACACTTTTGAATTATGTGGCCTCTTTGCACTTGTTCATCTTAAGATTTCTTCTTATTTGGATTTGATGTAGCAAAAGCTTTCGACTGTTTTAGGAGTTTCATTGCATTTCATTTTAGTAATTTTTATTTCATGTAGTATCATTATTTATCAGCTTAGGTTTTAGCACTAATATTTCTTTTAGAATCATCACGCCCGTAGAAACAAAGATTTGGACATGGGTGATAATTATAAAGAAAAATAATATTTTCTTCTCTTTGAGAGGGAGTTCCGTTAGTGGGGAAGGGGTGGCGGTTGTTTAGGGCATTCATCAGTATGAAGGCCGAAACAGTTTTCGTCATCATAACTGTCTACTATAGATAATCATACAATCGACCACTTCCATAACCTATTAAACACGTGTACTGGATTGATGGACAGATTAAGCAGAACTAAATTGTTGTGATGGGTTTGACCCGGTTATGATAATATGAGGGATATTGTCTGGTATCACGCGTTCTTCGATTAGATAATTGTAGCCTTTGTAGCTATCGCATGTCGTGACTGTCACGTCATGTCACGTCATCAATTGTTTAGTAACGTTCTTAAAATACAAAACTGAGTACCATACAAAACTGAGTACCATCAAATAAATAAAGCAAAAATCTAAGGGTAGACAAGTTTAGTGAAAACTCAAGGGTAATTTTTTCAATGATACACATACTCATAGACCCACAATAGGATTCCATATGCCGTGGGTGCCAATGCCATGGACAACACAAATAGGTAAAAGATACACCCAGACCAAGAACAGCAATTTAAAACCATCATTAAAATTTCTGATTTGCAAAACATTTAAGCCAGGACACATTAAACGGTTGGCTAATTTTAAAATCACTGCTTTGAATACAGAAAGAACAGTATAGATCAATTTATTGCAGTCAGTTGTCCTCATTCCCTGACCCCGTTACCTCAGCCGTGCCGCCCTGTGATGTGCACCGAGCTTAAACTGTGACGTCAAATTATTATTTATCACGGATTGGGGTAGGGTTAACCATATCGTACGAAGGAGCAATAGAGATGTTGGGGAAAAAAGGCTCTCGACTGGTATCCATGTCTCAGAAAAAGAGCCACATTCCTGGACACATATAGTTCGAAGGATTAGCCTGTTGAGGAAGAAAGGACCTCGTATAGGGAAAAAATAGCACAAGACATCCCTGGGTTGGAGGCCTTATGATATGGAGAAGATAGTAGGCATCCACTGGATTTAGAAGGCTCAGACCAGTGGCGAAAATTTGTAGATTATTAGAAGCTTAACAATTTTGAATGGATGTATGGGGTAATGGACTCTATCCATTGTAAGTCATTACCAATCTACCCTACGCTCAATGCATTCTTCTGAACACCATAGAAGTTATTTATTTTTACCTCACTTCATCAGAATAAATGTAATCTTTTTGATCGTATGTATGTATGTCCATTCCCTTGGCACGCATTAAAGCCCAAACGGAATGATGACTTTGAACTTTTTTTTCTCTTTTTTTTATTTACTGCAGGATTTTGTCACCGAATGACCACATAATTAATGAGATGTCATTTTTTTCTCCATCATCTCTATGTGCGTATGCGTTTGTAATTTTAAAATATTACTCCACCCCTATTTCTAGCAGTCGGGTTTTTTGTTTCTCTATTAATGACTATTACGTTATTAATAAATACTGACATGGCGGTTGGACTGTGACGGGTTAATTTTTAATATGCCATACGGCAAAAGGCTAATTTATTTAAACCCTTCGCGTGTCGCGGCGGCGCAAACAGGTACTGAAAATTATATGAGAGAAATAAGCTAGGACATTGAACTGTTTGCGAAGTATTATTTCCTTGGCTTTAAAAAACATAAGTAAACATTATTTAGTTAATATTTTTTTATAAATTGCGAAAGGAAGATAATGTTTTTCGAGCCTACTCGTATGTATGTCTGTGTGTCCAATTTTTGGCAAGCTCAAGAGCCTAAACGGTTTGTAAGGTTTCAATGTATGGGGCGTCATCGGATTCGTCTCGATTGCGAGAGTGAGAGAGACATAGGATTAAAAAAAAAATACCCCGCCCCAATGCAGCAGCCGCCAGTTTCTTATCTTTCTATGAATGATTACTAGTCACATTATTAGTGTTTCAATATTGAAGCTACTGATTCTTCAGGTATCTATGTAAAGGCCTAATACTCACTTTCATTGAAGCAGTCCCGAAAGTTTCTATCGCTAATATAAAGGTGACAGGAGAAGCAATCACCCACACTCCCATAGTGAAGAGTATTGTGGCAAATACCTGTAACATTATAACTAACTTTTATTATAGTAAAAGCAGATATTTGATAAACGACTGTTTTATAATATTGGCCTTGTATGAAGCTTTATGAATTGCAAGGTCGTCTGGAGAACCTTAGTAAAGGTTAGGAGTAATAAATAGTGATTACATCTAAACTAGAATAAAGAAAGTAATTTATATTAGTCAGGGATCAGTAGTTTTTTTTCATTGTTTTTCACTTATTACCTACTATGAAGTACATTTTTCGAGAACAGCTTTATTTTAATAAAAGACCCAACTTTATAGTAATAAGTGAAAATAAATGTACTATGGATCCCTGATTATATGGTAAGATAGTAAAACAAAGTGTTAGTTAATATTTTTTTCTTTCATTTATTTATCCAGTAAATGAAATAAGAAAAACTGTTTACTCATTACATTGGCCTTGAATGGTCCTTAACCTTCTTGGTTATTACCCGACTGTAGAAGAAGGGTAATGTTTTTCGTATGTATGTCCTTTTTTTGGCACGCCCTACAGCATGAATAACTTGACGGATTTCGATATACAGGTCATCGTATTCGTCTCAATTGTAAAAGTGACTTTTGCTAATAATTTTTCAAAAAGAATCCCCCAAGTTTTAAATAGTCGGGTTTTTTGTTTATATCTTATAACACAGACAAAAAAGTATACATATAGACACAGTCTTCAGAACAAAAAAGTGAGGTAATTTTTTTTTACGATTTGACGTAAATCAACGAGCATGGCCTCCCGCGCAAAAGTACCGAGAAACGTTATTATTTGTTAAAAATATTTTTTCAATTACGTTTATTATGTTCCGAAGGCAGACTATATATTTTTTGTTTTGAGTCTAATAATGATAACTTGTTTTATTTATTGAATAAAAATTACACATACCATGCTAACAATGTTCACAATAATTAATATGAACGCTGAAATTTTTGGCGCCGTTTTCGCCCAGGCCACTAACATTCTGAAAAAATAAAATAAATGATTAAAAAATATTCATTCTTTTCTTTCTGGCGACTTTCTTGGATTTAGAATAATATATCGAATTCAAGAGAGAAGGGCTAAAAATAAGAAATATTTTAATTGAAACGACAATATCACTATAATATTTATTAGAGGTGTAATGTATTAAATTAAGTCTCAATACAAAACGTAATCAATTAATTCTTAGGTCTCTCTTAAACATAAACAAAATAAGAGTTGGAAAGAGAGACATATTAGAAACTGTCACTTCAATATCAACTTTAAATGATAGAGTATTTATTACAAGCAGATTAGAGGTGAATGACCTGTAGCAAGTAGATGTCACCACCTGTTTGTGTTATTTCCCGTGGGATACAAAAGTTGATGCCCAGCCGACGTTAAGGCGATGTCATGTTACTTGAGTAGTATTTGCTTACAAATACCATAGTATATGCTTACTTATTGGTTACATTATTGACGTTGTATGGGAGCCCGTGCACTTAGGCAGCCACGAATTCCTTACATAATTTGACTGCCGCAGTCTGGCTGTATGCAGTACGATTTTCTGAGACGTGGCTACTATAGAAAACACTGTAACACACACAACTGGGAATCGAACCCAGAACCTATTGAATGGAAGTCCAGCATGTAACCTTTGCGCCATACGAATCGTCTCTTTTGACATGTAAGAATTTTGTTTTTCAGATTTTAAAAAGTAAGTACTTGATTATGATCCCACGACTTAAGTGGTGATATAGTCCTGAATAGTAAATAGGTACTAACTTAGAAAAAGCTTATTTGACTAAACAAATAGAATATGCATTGTGCATCATGCAACGCGTAGGTGATGTGCGATATGTTAATGGTTAGCTTAATAGCCTATCACTAACAATAATATCAACAGGTTTTTACTTACTTGTTCAAAATTAATGGGGAAACTCGACAAAAAATTTTTCACTAGCAGAAACTTTTTATAAACTACCCATCACTTAATTTTTCCACGATTATAATAAGTTAAAAAAGTTTTATGAAAAGATTTGTGTAATATTACCACATTCGCCGCGACCACTACTCTACCGACCTCTCTTCGCGGCCGTAACTTACCGACTGTCGACTGTCTTATTACCACTTAGCGTTTGATGTTCTGAATTTGAAATACGTAAAGTTTTGCGTACACGTAACTTTTAGGGGTAGCTACGACACGTAAGTGAATAAGATGATTTTGTTACGAATGTGCTGTTTATAAACCCTTTATTCTCTGTTCGCACGCAACTTTACCATTACGATTATTATTGTTATAATCATTACATTTTATTCTGTACATACTTTCATGTGTTTGACATTTAATTTATCAATGACTAGTCGGTTTTTTGATGAAATATTTTGTTCTTAAGAGGATTCTTCGATAGTTTTAATTGACAACTTTATACCAAAAAAAAGGAGTTACATAACCACAAGTAAGTAAGTAAGTTCTTCATGATGTGCGACAGGTATTGGTGACACTGCTAGCTCGTTCGTTATCGTCATTACATAAAGACTCTCCTTATTTCAAGTTCCTAAGGTTTATAATTCCTTAATTACATAGGTAAGAAAATTAAACACGACATCAATATCTTGAATAGAGTATTTAATTTTTGTATTGTTGGCTAAAAGTTCTTCACCTTCATCAAAAGTTATCATTTCGATCACTAGTTATTAATATTATTATCTATTGCCTTGTCATTTGTCATAATTACATAAATATTTTATAAATAACAACATATTTCACACTCAAACCAATAAGTATAAAGACTCGGTCTGCAGAACAAAAATGTGAAGTAATTTTTTTTCTTTTTTTTACAATATTTTTTTTGTTCCGAAGGCAAAGTCTATATATTTATTGGTCTGAGACTTTACAGTTTAAAAATATCTCAACAGTCTATATTACTTTAATTCTATTTGACGTTTGTTATGAATCATAACATCTTATGGCGGAAACAGACTTTGCGAGGCAAACGCCACGAACGGCGCACAGCGCATGCTTCGCAAGGTGTGTACCTTTATATTCGTGGCGAGGCATGTGCTACGCACGTGCGAGGGCGAACCAACGCATGTCGGCAAATGCTTCAAGATCAAAGTGCCTCAGTGCGAACATTAATTAGTTGTGGACGTCGTCGCGCATGCACGTTCGAAATGTGCGCCGCGTACGATATCCACGCACGCCTCAACTGAGAAAATCCATCCAAACGCAACGCACTAGTCGCTATGAGCCGGGCGAGCCGGCCGACAAATACGCGGCATTTACTTCGCACGCGATGGCGCGACCCGAGCATATGTTGGTTTAATATTTCACAACGCATGGCTCGGGCCGAGGCGTACGTTGTGCGCCGTTCGTGGCATTTGCCTCGCAAAGTCTGTTTCCGCCTTTATAATGTTCGTAGGCGGCAAGGCATGGCATTGCAAATTCTTTCGCTGTTGGCCATTAATACATTTAAACAATATCACACGATATAACAGTGGAGGCATATTTGATTGTATTAAGATTAAGCATAAGTTAAAGAATGCTGTTTATATGTTGTATAAATCGTTTTTTTTCGTCGTGATTTAAAAAGAAAAGAGCGGCCAGATCTAAGATTTTTTTTAATAGTTTGTTAAACTAATTCTATGAATTTAATACTATAACTACGTTTTTTTTAATTGTTATTTAAGTTTTCATACGTAGTACGTTTAAGTCCATACGTAGGTATACATAAATTTTTAAGATGTGCGGGGGAGTTTCTTTCCCCTTTCTCCTTCTCCATATTAAAGCACCTTTACGAAACGGGGGTCGAATAAAAAAATTGGCGTGCATAAGTGTATCTTGGATACCTACATGAATAAATGGTTTTTGATCTTGGAATAATTTTAAGTTATTAGCATGACCTGGCTATTGGAATTAATCTTTTTTGACCAAAAATGTATGGACATTGCCTGATGTATTTTAAATTTCTGTGGCTGATGCCCTTTGTCTATTTATTACATACTCGTCACAGGAAATCCTAGTGTTAGGCTATGATTGTGCACCATAATTTATTTGCTAGTGACCCGCCCTTCCGTTTCAGTAGGCTTTTTATCGCTGAGTAAATTATGTCTAATTATTCAGGTAGAAATTGTGAATGTCGTTGGAATGCTCGATTTCAATAAATAAAACAAACATGTGAAAAATCATCTAAAACTAAACTATTCCGCGATCTGCTTACCCGTACAGACAGACCGACAATTACCCTGTACTTCCAAGCGGCATTAATTCTTCACAATTGTCACGTAATTGTAGCTCGTGACACGTCCTAGGCGCCCTCAATATACACGTTGTTTTTGATGAAGTATTCGTGGCTGGTGACGTCAGTAAAGGTGGTTCGCTGGTAGGGATCGCAAGTCATGTTGTTGCGGGGAGCAGTGGACACGATGCCGCGGAGGTAGTAGCGGATTACATTGTTCTCGACGGTAGGGAAGGCCAGGCCTCCCCCACTGTCGCCCTGACACAGCGCAGTACCTGAGCCATACAGTTTAGCAATTAACAACCACAGAAGAGCAAGTATTAGGGGATTCAACTTTCCAACATAATTTTGTAATTAATGTCATTGAAATAACCCGGACCGATAGCTTAACGTGCCTTATGATATTATTATGTGGAAACGCTTAAGAATGTTTTTAGTGATCTTGGTGGTCTAAAATTATATTTAAATCTACCAAAAGGGAGCACTAAATTTTGTGTTTCAAGTTACAACGAACGAAGTTTTTAAAAAATAAATTATCCAGGCAAATATGAGGCAGTTACAGGTTGCAATTTGACACTTATTACGTTCCAACAGGGCTCATATTCGAATGTGTCAATACCTCGCTATGCCCTTAGATGGCTCACAGCAACGATTTCATAATCACTGTTATCATTACTGTTAGAAAAATTTCAGACAAAAATTTGATTAGGGCAAGGGAGCTCACTGTGATTGGTCAATTCAGAATTACATTAAATCTTAACAGTTTTATTACTGGCTAATAATAAGATGACAAGGAAAGTAATAGCAGAAATTCACATATGAAAGAAAGGGATGCACTTTCATCAGTGCGGTATCACTAATGCTTCTGAAAGTCCTTACATAAGAGGTCGTTGGTTATGAGGTCGTTGGCTAAGGCTACATACATACCATTGCGGTATCCAGCACAGATCTTATCACCGGTGATGTACTCCTGGAAGTCAGTTGGTGACTCATCAAAGCACTGGTCGTAAGTAACGAAAGGTAGTTCGACCACCTGGAGGACTGGGGACTCCTTGCCATTAGGACCCGTCAGACCCCATCCAGCGATCTGATAGAATTAACAAGTAATAGTTATTACCCGACTACGGCGAAGTCAAAACGAGGGTTATGATTTTGAGCGGTATGTATGTATGTATGAATTTTCATCTGTTCCCCCCTAACTCCCCAAACTACTGGTTATAATTTGATAAGTGGGTATCATTAGAAGCGTCTCGTAATTCCGCTGGTTATAGGCTTCATAAAATTATATAAAATGTCGCTCTCTGGAGGCCAAAAAGTCGTGAATAAAAAAAAATGTTTTTCTGATTATATCTACCGTGTTTGGTATCAAATGAAAGGGTATAATTAGCACATTTCAAAAATATGTATGTTGTATACTTTTGCCCGCGGATTTGCTCACATAAACTGTATAAATAGAAAAAAATTATACCTCCATATTATTATCTTCTATACACCTACCGTTTCCTGGTCCTAAAATGTTCACTAACTGTTTTCTATCAATATTTTCTTAGTTTTAGAGCGTTTTTTATTCGTAGTCGGGTTTCAGTTTTTTATTACTAATGTACTACTAGGCGACGACCCCGTAGCCTAGTTAATAGTGACACTGCCTGCGAAGCCAGAGGTCTCGGGTCTGGTTACCGGTAGGGGCAGATATTTATGTGGCAGATAAATGTTTGTTCTCGGGTCATGGGTGTTAGTGATATGTTATTTATGTTGTCCATGCCACCCGCGATACAGGGAATCCTATTGCGGGGGTATGAATGTGTTAATGTTTTTTAAGCATTGCTACATAGTTGGAGTAGGTATTAATGTAATTACAACATACCGTTCCCAAACTCTCAGGTTTTAATTGTAGATTCTTCAAACTCTGATCGAAGCTGACGCATACTGGTCGAATAAACGTCTTGTACGTAATCTCCGTCTTCAGTATGAGGATTGCGATGTCAAACTGAAAGTTGTTCTTAGCACCGCGAAATTGTTGCGGGATGTAAATTTGGTCAATCTGTAAGTAATAATAAAATATCATGAGCATTTAGATCAGAGGTTCCCAAACTTTTTTTCTAGACCCCTATTAAATTTAGCCGGAACCAGTGGACCACCACCATCGGTAAATGTGAAAGTTTGTAAAGATGTCTGAATATTTGAATGTTTGTAAGTCCTTCACGCTCTAACCGTTGAACGGATTAAGCTGAAACTTGGCACACAGATATTTTGCATCCAGGATTAGGACATAGGATAGATTATATCCCGATTATAGGTTCCCATGGGTTAAATCTAATGTATTTTTAAACTACTATTTCGCGGGCGTCGTCTAGTTTTGTCATAGATACTTACGTCAGAGTACTGAGCGGCTTCGTCATGTTTGTCGACGTACGGGCGGAAGATCTTTCCGAGAGCCACCGTGTAGTTCTCCGTCGGCTTCTTCCCTTCAATGTCGTCCCAGAAACAATGTGCAGCTGTCGGAAATATTTCGTGTAATATGGGTATTGTTAAGCGGATTTATGGTCACCATGCTGAAACCTAGCGACGCGCGTAAAAGGTCTCATTTTAAGAGGGAAGCGGATTGTTTATTGTGAACTGAAAATGGAAACTGAATATATTTTTTTTTAATGTTAGCAAATTGCCAACTTACGAGAATTAAATTCCCAAGTTTTTTTATTAATGAAAAAAAATGTTACGTAACTCGTTCGATCCCCCTATGTAACGCATCATAACATTTCACAAGATCCACCTCCGCAAATTGCGTTACTTAATACTTGAACTCGCCTTAAAAAAATACACGGGATATACTACTACACCCCCCTTCTCCTAGTGATACTTCGTGATTTCTTGGGGCCTTTCGAGCCTCAAGTGATTAATGGTCAGTCCCTAAGTCCAGCCAGTCATACCAGTAATGACAGCAGTGGTAGAGACTAGGGTCCCGCCGCAGATTTGCTTGTTGGGCTTGAACATCTTGCTGTAGATGGCGGCATGCCAGGGGATCTCGCCCTGTTCAGCGCGGCGTCCGTCTATGATGTACTCCTTGCCAAACGGAGTCTTTCTGCCACACTCTGAAATTCAGTTGGGTTTTAAAACCAGTCGGCTGAATTTGAAGGCACGCTGGTGCAGGCGGCTTAAGGGAGTTAATGATCAAATGTATCTTCGGCTATTAAATAAATGGCTTAACGGGTTTTTTTCACTACGTATAGTTTGGACCACTTAGTATTTCTAGTATTAGTTATTACCTTATCGAAGACTATTTTTATAAACTATTTTTATAGTTCGTCATCTAATTATGAACGAAATTCTTTTGAGTAACATATAAGTAGGTGTGTACCTTTTTTGTAATTTCTTGAATTACAATGACTTTTATCGTGTTTATAATCAACTCTATCTATCTGGCCATTTCATCAACTCTTATTATTGTTGACGAGTTTATTATTTTATATTAGTATGTATCTAATGTTAAAAGGACGGAGGAGAGGTTGATCAATAATACAAAAAAATTGTTTACATAAAAATATATTGAACATAATCCATCCTTTTAACATTAAATACAGATAGTAGGAACACAGGTAAATGCTAATTTTAGTAAATAACTTGCAAGCAGCTTTAGAGGTTAAATTCTAATAAGTTTATGATAGTAGGGGATTCCAAGAGGGGATTTCGAAAGTCACTCAGTCTTAATAGCTTGAGAATTTTAGATGATTAATTTTAATTTTTTAATTTTGATCCTTTGTCCTGGACGTTTGGCCATGGAGCTGATATTTGGTGGAAATACTTAACCGTGTACAAGAAATCACCCTTTTTATTAATCTGCCGCGTTGGAGTGACTACCAAAATCCCCTCTTGTGCTCCCCTAATAGAAGTATATTATGAAAAAATCTTTTTTTATAATATATAAGTTAATGCTTGACAACAATCACATTTTATGTTAAGTGATGATGCTGTCTTACTAAAAACTGCTTACATAATACACGAATGGCAGAGATTTTAAACTTAGGCTGGCCATACACGAGTAGCGTGAAGCAGTGCGCGCCGGCAACTTCAAGAACTTGCATACGGTCTGCCATATACAATCAGCTTGAAGCAGGCGGTTCATACAATCTTACATGCCTATAGCTTCAGGCAACTCATCTATGACTTTTTACAAACGCAAACTCATGAGACTTCCAACATGTAAAACTTACATTAGTTTGCGTGATTTTATGAAGCTACTGTTTCAAACTGCTCGTCTATGTCTAGCCTAAGTAATAATGAAGTATCTATTACTGATATAATTTTTCAAATCTTAT
>LGAG01028136.1:138204-153443 GCA_001278395.1 Lerema accius
TTTTTCACTGTTTAGCGGTTGAGGTAAAGTATTTTTTTTAAATAATTAAACAGTAATAATAGGACTGGGAATTTGGACTGGGAACAATGTTCTTATTTTTAGTTCTACGTACGAACACAGTTGGGTATTTTAATTCATTAAGCTTTATACATTTTCTCTTTTGCTCTTAAGAAACGATTTCAATATGGCATGCCATTCTATACAATAGTTTCTAAGCTTATTATTTCCTATTGTTATCTCTAATAGGATGACGTATATGTATTCTAGCTCAATGTATCGATAAAACGTTTTATAAATAACATAATTACCTTAAACAACAATTGGTAACGCAGTTTTGTACCTTTCATATTCTACACAATAAAGTGCTAACATTTTTTTTATATCTGTAACCATTAAAACATCAATATTAAGGGTCTAAAAGTCTTAAAATATTCGATAATAAATTAGAATAAAAGTCAGTCTAAAAGTCCAAATCATATCAATTTCCGACATAGAAAACTGTATCACCCACTGTAATTTTAACTTTACCATTTTGAACGTTCACATTAACATTTAGCGATTCATTCTTCCCATTGACCTGTTTATTTCCTGCATTGAAAACACGACTGACTGATACTTTATCTGTGACCGTATCTGCGAACCGCCAATCTAATACATCGATATCAGACACGCCTGGGTTACTTTTACCCTTAGTACTATCTCTAACATCATCCGCTGAACCTTCGCTGCTATATTCAAAAGTGCCAACATACACCTCCACTTTATCCTTAACAAGTATCGTGATATTAGTGCCGTTTTTAGTCAAACCTGGTTTGCAAGTAGCGACGTAGTCCCAGCCATTTTCGGTGCAGTGCATGTAGCTTGGTGAGCCGCGATAGTTCGGTGTCCGGCATTTGGGCCTTACGGTGGTGCCGAAGAACTCTCTGGCCCGGCATGGCCGAGTCTCAGTCACATCAGACATCCTCGTCTCGCACTCGTACTCCACGCTACGATGCTCAGCCAGGTCGCAGTAAGCTGAAATTAGGGTTGGTGCACCGTTTGATACCGTCGAGGAAACTGGCTTAAGTTTTTTTACGCATTTCTGTGTGTATGTGTCTTTAGTGTTCTGTGTATTATCTGTAGCATTGCTGATTGGAATTTTCGGAATATTTGATTTACCGTCTTTGCTTACCAACTCAATCCTCTAAAAGACGTATTGTACTTTGCGTGACTTGTATCATTTACTAATGCGAATTTGTTAAGTATCTACTACTTAGTTCGTGGTAAGTCCTGCTGAATAACAGATGAAGTTTGTTGAAGGTCACTGGGCTCTGTACCACATTAATAAACCATTCCTACAATTAACTATATTTGGGATGTTCTAGAACTGACCAATATCGCTTTTAAACGCGATGCCTTTGAAGGCACAAAAGTTCATGAGGGCGATGAAAAATATAATTACACTCTTCTCGTTTATACTGATAAAACTACTCACGTTTGCATTTCGGTACATCCAGGTCTATTCCCGGGAAACATGCTATTAATATCGAGTTGTTTCCATTTACTGCGTATCCTTGGTCGCAGGTCACAGTAAGGGACAGAACATTCTGGAACGGCTGACCGGGAACGTCGTTTGGTCGACCGCGGATGCTGTACCGGCCGTTGGCGGGGTATGGAGGCAGCTTACAGCCTCCAGAGCTGAAAGATTAAGCCAGAATATCTGTAGGTGTCTTCCGATGTGCAGAGTTGACTCTTCATCAAGTTAGTCTTGGATATCCTGATTTACGATTTGTGTTTCAGCGAAGGTATTTCTGTGGTATTTGCAAAGGTGTGTAAAGACTGCCTATCTGCACTTGTTAGTGTTACGGATTAACGCGATGGCTTAAACTGCAATGCTTCAAGTGGAAACCGTTCTGCATTGTACCTAACCGTCAGCGAGAAAAATAAATATCGTGACGATATTATAAGCCACATTAATTGGAAAGAGTCTGGCGTATTCATTCATCATTTGATCACCAGGTAGACAAGATACTTTCCGAGAATAAAATCGCATAGGTCGTACTGGGGGATATTTAAGGCTTAACAGATGGATGCTTGCCGTAGGATGGTTAAGTTGGAAGGATGAAATATATTAATACCTGACAGATGGAGTAGTGGTGACAGGTCGTACTGTGACCACGGCCGTGGTAGTCCGGTTACATAGCTCATCCGACTCATCTGAACCGTCAGCGCACTCTTGTCTCTAAAATGTAATTTAGTTTTTACTCTTCTGACTACTAAATGTAGAGTTCTTAAACATGTCCCAATTAAAGGCTACGATGCATACCCCATTGCAATCGGCGAAGCCATCGACGCAAGCGCCATAGGCGCACTGGAACAGGTAGGATTCACACTTTCTCCCAGCGCAGACATTGATTGTTTCATCAGACCCATCATCACAGTTTCGTTCACCATCGCACACATCTAGGCTTGATATTTCCTGTCCATTGTCACACTTAAACCGACCCCTGGAAATGTGTTTAAATAACATAAGACAAAAGCAGCTCGCTGGCTTGTGTTTTTTTTAACAAACATTAGTTTATGCGTGATAGTTCTACCTGATTTTAAGTGGCGATTCCTAGCTGCTGCTTTAAGTTAAGACTCAAGGAAATCGACGAAGTAAATCCGGAAAAAAGTACAGCAGTACTTCACTCGACCAGAGAAAAGATAGATATAGACCTATGCTCAGTGGTGGTCTTTGAAATACTCACTTAACAACCCTAGACCTATTCGTACATGACGGCAGTAGTTCGTCGGAGTTGTCCACACACTCTTGGATACCGTTGCAGGGAGCCGTGCCGTCGACGCAGGCGCCGTACGTGCAGCGGAAGAGATTGTCCTGGCAACTGGACAACCAAAAGAATATATTGCTGATTGGGACATTCTGGCATACTCAGGGTATCGGAAGCGATAGAAGCCGGCCGCTTGGAGACAGGAATAGGCTTAAGATTAGGCTTCTCAGCTAAGGACCACCTTATTACTGAAGTCAGCCGTTATAGGTTCTTACGTGTTCCACCACGGTGCTTGAAGCTTCCTTCCTTATTTTACGGTACGCAACGCATCGATAGTAACTTAAGTGTTGCTGATTTTCTTGGTTATTCCGTTACTCATGTCGTTAAAGTGGGAAAAGTCTTGGGTATCACTTACTCGGACTTTCTGCAAAGCGCATGTGTTTCATCGCTGCCGTCGAGGCAGTCGGCAACGCCGTCACATTTGCCGTAGAATGGGATGCAGGACCCGTCCTTGCACCGCCATTCTTGTTTCCTGGAAAATGGGCATTATTTTGTTTGTGAGAAGGTTTACTTTAGAGAACTTAGAAATGGGCCATTGACGGCTGTCGCGTGCCATATTTAGGTAGTTGGCTAATGATGCGGGCGGTGTTGCTTGATGAACAGTGATTACCTGGTAGGTAAAGGAAGGTGAGAGGATGGTGAAATGGCGTCTCAATAGCTAATATTCGAAAACCCAGACTGGTTAATTCAGACTCACGATACCCTACTGTCACTAACATTTCTAAAGCAAGCTACTTCATATCGATAGCGGTGGTCGGTGGGCCAGTTGGGAAGACTTTAAATCGGTGTTTTCCAACGAGGTGCCCACGCGTCACAGAGGGTCAATTTTACAGTTATGAATGGCAATTCGAAAATGGACTTAACACGACTTTAACCCTTTCTTAGGTGAATAAATCATTTGTTTTTATGTTAAAAATAATTAGTGAGGGGGACCATAAAAAAATTAGGAAGGTTAAGGTGTGTCATGGCACAGAAAAAGTTGGGAAAATGATTAAATTAATTAATATTTATTACATAATTCTTACCCACAGTTGGACTGCCGTTTGGCTCTGCTGTAGACGTCTCCTACCACTAACGACGAATTACTGAAAAAAAAAACAATAAAACATTACATTAGTTTATCTACTCCTAGCAGTAACCTTTAAGAGCAAATTACCCTTAACACATTAACAGCCCAATACTGAGCATGGGTTTCTCCTCATAACTAACGAGGCCTAGAGCATACTCCACCACGCTGCTCCAGTATGAATTAGCGGAGGGGTTAATGGCCAACCCAAGTGTCGGAAATTATGCCGCACAAGGGCAGGGCGACTTACTAGATAAAGTATAGTAAAGGTATGTATAACTGGCCAGTAGTATGTTAAACTTACTTCCCCGGAAGACAGATAGTTTCGTCAGAGCGGTCCACGCAGTCAGCCACTCCGTCACACACTTGGTGCACGTTCACGCACGTCCCGTCTGAACATGAAAACTCACTGGAACTGAACATAAATGAATCATAATTATGTCAGAATTTTGAATATTAGTAAACATAAGTTTTTGGGTTGCTACATTCATTTTTAAATTCGATGTTCCCACTTTTTTTTTGCTAAAGAAAAACACTACATTAATGTATTATAAAAATATAATACAATCAATAACCTATAGTAGGTATATTTTCCCATCCTATGTTGTAATTACAAAGATAAACAATGACGTCATGAAACTGGCGGGTCTCAAAATAACTTTTTTCTAAAAACTATTACTCTAATTTAATAACAATAAAATTAGGTTTAATAACTAAGTTACTCTGCACTAACACACAAAACTAAATGGATACTTTGTTAGATATTATTTTAATCAAACATTAACTCATGGATATAATTGAAAATAAAGTTAATTACTACAGTAGCTTTATTTTAAATGTAATTTTACCTGCAGTGAGGAATTTCGTTTATAACGACTCTTGAAAACACGATATCTAAAGCTGTAACAAAAGATAAGTTATTGTAATGATGAATAATAATTAAATTACCTAATACCTATTGTGCACTTAGGGAGCATTTTATATTTACCGTCGTGAGATAATATGAGATTTGACTCAACTCCTTCCCCCATCCAATCTCACGTGAGATTTTATAAGCTATCAAGGGTAGTTACGCATTGCGATAATGAAGCCCTATGGCCAATGAAACTGATTGAAAATAAATTACGTTGTTAATGACTTTTGATAACTCTCCGGGGATTTCCTTGAACGTAAGTCTTGTATAGAGTTAGTTCGCAATAGACGTCATGATGCGTTGAACGAAAATGTAACAGAATTTCCGTTAGTTTCAGTATTGCTTTTTTAATGTAAAAATGTATAATGTATGCGTTTTGTTGTTTTCTATATTCTATGAGTCCCTTAGTTAGGTGGAAAATAAATTATTAAATTATAAAGGAAATCTAAATCGATAAAATGGGGTGAAAACAAATTTTAAGAGAGATTGATTTCCTTTGTGATTAAGGAATAGGCTTCCTGGAATAAAGAGAAGTTGTATACAGTTTTCTTATAAATCATTAAGATTTCTCAGCAAACCAGAACTCAAATTTTAATTTTTTTTTAGTTCAATTCTGACGATACATACAACGTGAGAGTCGTGGCATTTTGTCACATTCTTCTTAGTAAAATGAATAACCGGACTTCCCCATACTATATTGGCAATAAACTAGAGGAAACTCAATAATATTTTATACTTAATAGATAAATGTAATAATACCTTGCTAACAACAACAATCGAAATAAGTAGTGATCTGTGATATAGCATGCGTCTTTGTCGTCTATAGCTTGCCGTCTAATTCTTTCTTAGAATAAGATTCTAATTGTATTTAAGTGATCCATATTAAGAAAAAACCGGAAAAAATGTGATAAGTTACACACAATTATTTAATTTGATTTAAGTACGAAACGTATTTATTAAATGTCGAAGACAAAATTCAAAACAAAATATAAAATCTATTAAAAATTTTTATTACTAAGTGATTTTGTAAACAAAATTATACTTAATTCTAAATTACTGTTGTTCATCACATACTTCAATAGAGCATAATAATTGCTTTATTGTCCTCATTTGTAATTCTAACAAAATGTAGCACCTTCCTAAGTGCTAATGGGAAACAAATTAAACCTACCCAAAATATCATCTTAAGATAAAAAATGTTTGAAATAAGTGTACGATATGTGTTAGTATAAGGTAAAAAGCGTAAAAAAATAATTTAAGTAGTCGGGTATTACCTTTTTTATTGAAATTAGCGCGGAATGTAACGCGTATGAAAATTAACGGTAAAATTCACGTCAGCAGTTACCTCTAGGCATTCTTATTTGCACACGTTGATTAAGATATGGATCAAAATCACTCTATCTCTTTCTTTAAGATAGAAATCGAAGGGAATTCCATGTTATTAAATATTTAAAAGCATAACTTTTATGGAATTATGTAATAACCGGTTACTGTAGATATTTTACTGTTACAATTGTTTTTAATTAAAAAAAAGTTGGTCACAAATTATTTTTAAATCGCTTAAAATAGTTTCACTTTCGGTTCACTCAAATGTTTATAATACAAGCTATGTGTAATCTCATTATTTAAGAAATATAGTTATCTATACGACCATAACAAAGATGATAAACTAACATAAACAATAATAATTAGTTGAGTGGTAAGTCAAAAATAAGGAAAAATGTATAAAATATTGTTATACTTACCAAGACAAGCTATCAAGAGGTTCCAAAACATGTTTTGAACTTGCCAAACTGCAAATTACATTGAGAAATAACTCTAATTGACTAGAAAATATGGCCATACATTAAAATAGGCACTATGTATAGTCTTAAACACATGTGTCACATAATTTGATAAATAAATAATTAATTAATTGTAATAAAGTTCAAGGTACGTGCTTCTCCTACGATGTTTATTGCCGTACTGAGAATCTGAGAAGTCTGACAATAATAAGAAGGATCGAATCTTTGTACCGTTTTCTGTATATTGTAGATTTGTTTGACATTTCGTATACCTTAAGTTTATACGAAAAAGTGCCTAGAGCTAAAATAAATAAACATGCTTAATATACTGTATTATAAATACAATTAAATTAGACAATATATAGTTTTTGATTTAGATAGTTAATAGAAATTACATTTGAATTGTGAGATATATTCGAAGACCCTAGTAGGTATATGTATGGTTTGGAGGTATCTTCGGGTTGTCGTGAGATTACGCTCAAAGCACTTCTTATCCCACAATCTCACGTGAGATTTTTGGAAATGTGTAAGTATTTGTGTTTTTGATACTTGAATGTGTTTAATTTATTCTGAAAAGCTGTACTTGTTTATATGCTTACTTCCTTTTGTTTTTTATTTGTCTCAATTTTTAAATGTGTGTTATTTTGCGGTATACAATTAGGGAAAACTGGGCTTGACCCCGGCTCTGTTCTAAGTAAGATTAGATGAGATTCGGCTCTACTGTTTTTCGGTTAGTCCTGTCAGTAACTATTAGTAGTCCAGTTAGGGATCATTAGTTCCACTCGAAATTCATCATAAGATGCGTTGCTACCACTGAAGACTAAGATGGTCGCCTCTTGTATAGTGTACTCTGGCACTCAAGCCCCCAGACGGAACACGACAAGTTGTTTGGCGGCTGACTCAAGCAAGAGGGAGGTCGCTACCCAAGCGGTCTTCACATAAAGATTATAATAATGGTAAATAACACCAAGTATTTTATTATTTGTTCAGATTAAATACTCTTAATTGCGGGAGATATAATGTATTTATTTCTGATGAGTAACAAATAAAACAAGTATGAATTAACAGACATTTGATACATGTAACACAGTTATTATTTTACCAATTAAAATTAGGGTAATGTGGATTGTAATATATTAATACATACTCGTAGAGTAAAATAACCGGTTTGCCTAGATGTCTATTGGCAGCAGGGGTTGGTGGCACAGCAAGCTTGTTTGCTATTCTCATACCAAAAAAACCTGAAAATTGCTTCGAGAAAAGGATGAGGAGCGTTTAAGTATTACGTATCGCAATATTTTAATATTTTTAACCCTCCCACCCCCAGGTAACGCGCCGTAACGTTTTTTTGTATTCACCCTTCTCCTCCCTAAACGTTACGTAACATGCAAATTACGTTTAAAAACTGGTGGACCCACCTCGCTTCGCTTCGGTGTATGTTTTTTCATGTCAATTGTCAGTCACGTCAGTTAGAGAAGTCCCATACTAACTTTAAATTTCAATAACTTTTAATAGAGTAGATAAATAAAATAAAGCCTAAATAACGCCCCGAGTTCAGGATTATTTATGTATTTCATCTATTGTTCTGATAAATCAGTCGTTTTACGTGATGCTCTTTCAAATACAGACAAACAGACCCCCCCCCCAACTTTCAATTTTATTACATGCAAGATTTAGCCATTTTGGCGAGTTACAAGAATTTGAATAATAAAAAACCAATGTTACGTAACGCGTTGTTCGACCTCCCTCCTCTTTATGTAACACTATATTTTACAAGATCCCCTAACCCCAAATTGCGTAACCTTATACTTAATCGGCCCCATAGTATGTTAGTGTTGCTATTTTTGCTCGACTTGGCGAGCTCACTGCCGTGCGCCCAGATCTGGACCTCTATTTTCAACTAAGATACAGTCTACGACTCACGTCAGTTCAGTACGTCATGTAGCGTCTTCTAAGCTACATGTGCTGGGAATACCTAATTATAATAATTGTTTTTTAAGCTTTTCAAAGAGCCATGAACTTGTTACCGTTCAGTGTTAATATAAGTGGTGTATCTTAAACCATGTTCTGGCATTTAGTCATACCGGTTCATTTTGGTAAGCCCCAATCATTTAATAATCTCCTATTGTCGTAATACATAATACAGTGCTGAGAATCGGTTTATACAGGTTTCCATTTTCCTCAATGAATCAAGTGTTATTTTAGATATTAAACGTCATAAAGCAGGGTTTAATGTAGACGACTTGTTACTGTCTGTCTGTCTGTCTGTCCGTCAGCAAAAGTCCACTGTACCCCGTAGACTGGTGTAAGTTTAATTCGGTGTTTGACAAACAAGTTTGATGTCTATGTTTGATTAAAGGTTTGTTTTTAATGTAGGTTTTTGCGTGTACGAGTAACTTACGGAGTTTTTCAATTTAAAAACAATATTTTTTGGTTACAGCTATTGCTGGTGTGCTGTCAGGAATTCTTAAAAATGAGAGCCAACGATGCAGGTAATTTAAATATTTACATACTATTTCCATACATTCATTCATTAACTTGTAATTAAAAGTTATAAGTTTAAATGAGCATGATCATTTATTACAAATATATTTATATCATACTTAATAAAAATGTTAATTGACTGACAGACACGCTACAGCCTAAACGGCTAGACCTGGAAGCATGAAACTTGGCACAGAGATTCCTTTTAGAGTGTAGGGGAGCACTAAGAACGGATTTTTGGAAATTCACGCTTTAAGGGGGGGAAATAGGGGTTGAAAGTTTGTATGAAAATTAATTAAATTTTAAAGCAAACAGTTTGCAAATTCGTATATGGGTTTATGGTTGAAAGGGATAAAAAACCTAATTCAATGATTTTTTTAAATCAATCCTTAAGGGGGTAAATATCACCGCAAATCTATAATTTCCGCAAGCAAAGCTGCGGGCAACAGCTCGTATTATGTATAAATTATCGCTGTGTTTGACTGAAAAAAGCGGAATCCTTATGTCGGAAGAGAGACAAAAATTCGCGACGTCCCGGCAAATGTCTGACAACTCTGGGCCCTTATTTCATATACCGGTTTTATCGCAATCTAAATAAAGTATCCATGTTCAGTTCCAGCGAGTTTTCATGTTCAGACGGGACGTGCGTGAACGTGCACCGAGTGTGTGACGGAGTGGCTGACTGCGTGGACCGCTCTGACGAAACTATCTGTCTTCCGGGGAAGTAAGTTTAACAATACTACTGGCCAGTTATACATACCTTTACTACACTATTTCTAGTAAGTCGCCCTACCTTTGGGCGGCATAACTTCCGACGCTTGGGTTGGTTTACCCCTTTGCTAATCCGCACTGGAGTAGCGTGGTTGAGTATGCGAAAGTTACAGCGTTATCTATTTATTAGCAATCGCCGGCGGCTCCGCCCGCGTAATTTTTCCGTTTCGCAATATTTTTTATTGCTGCTCCTCTCCTATTCGTCTTAGCGTGATGTTATATAGCCTATAGTCTTCCTCAATAAATGGTCTATCTTACACTAAAAGAATTTTTCAAATCGGTCCAGTAGTTCCTGAGACTAGCGCGTTCAAACAAACAAACTCTTCAGCTTTATAATACTCGTATTAGTATAGATAATATGGAACTAAAAATCGTTCAGCTATAGGACAATAGAGTAATTTGTTAACTATTGATTCTATTTTCAGTAACTCGTCTTTGGCCTTAGGAGATATTTTGAGCAGAGAAAAACGACAGGCAGGTTGTAGGTAAGATCTTATTTTTATTAATTTATTATCTTTATTGAACGACAATACTTGTCAAGTACGAGTAGGAATACCATAGAAATAATTAGGTAATATTTTTTCATGGTGTTAAGTTAGTAATGGTTTTTTCATGGTGTTTCCAATGTGCTATGACATAGGGGTCTTCACTTCTTTCGTGCCCGGCGACGCGTTGGTGATGCCCCTGGTGTTGCTAATGTCCATGGGCGACGGTGATCACTTACCATCAGGTGATCCATCTGCTCGTTTGTCGGCATAATGCAATAAAAAAAAATTTATGAGCTGACAATGCCACCAACCATTGTCGCCCGTAGGCATCGTGACAAACTTCGAGTAGGACTATTAGGTAGCAATATTATTGTTGTTAAATCGAAGAATAATGAATAAATTTAGTATATAAATCTATGTGTTTCCTGTTCTACTTTTCAGCAAAACTGAATTTCAGTGCCGCGATGGTAGCTGCATCCCGTTTTACGGTAAATGTGACGGTACGGTGGACTGCCCGGACAAGAGTGACGAAACACATCCACTTTGCAGGAACACGGTGTAAGTAATCCATTTCTATTTTCACTGTAGATGTCTAGAAATGAGCCTAGTGATCAGCGGTGCCAGTATTTTTTTGTAGCTAGTCGAGATTTTCAAATTTTTTGAGGGAAAAAAGCCGGATTCTTAGGTCGGAAGCGGGGTATACTCAAAAAGGACAGAGATGTTTTGAAAGTGCGTACCCCGATTACTAGTCCTACTTTTAAAATCATCAGATTTACGTTTGATCCAAACATCATTACAAACTTTCACATTTATAATATTAGTAGGATTCTTATGTGTCTAATAGGAAAATATTGATAGCCTAAAAAGTATAGCGTGTATTACACTGCGCCAGGGTACTTATAAAATATCATTGACTGCATCTTAAACTAATCTGTTACGTGAGTTGTTTGATACCGGTTTTTATTTTTAAGCGGCCACAGTTCAAGGTAAAATTGTTTTAGAAGCCAGTATTACACGTGCATATTATTGAAGTTTGCACTGTTTTTGTTTGTACTGGAATTTGAGGAGGTATTTTTTACATTAAGACATCGAATTTAATTGTTCTGTGTTTATCGATTTCAGATGGTTCAAAGAATTTTGTTTTTAATAGCCTTAATGTTTGCCCACAGACTCAAAATAAGAATAAACAGTATTTTTTTTTTATAGGCCTCAGTGTCCATAGGGCCCATAATTCCGAGATATATTTTTTCTCCGACATTTTGGTGTAGTAGTCCGTAGGCGGCGGTGGTCACTTGTCTGATTTTCCATTTGGCAGTCATTCACATAAAAAGTAGGCACACTTCTCAAAAAGGCAGTTGCCAATCGCTTTTCGGGGGAAGAAGATTACTTAAAGCGTATCAAATAAAACCCTCTTGCTTCCTTCTTATATCCAGATGCCAGGACAATCTTTTCCGCTGCACATACGGCGCCTGCGCGGACGGTACGGCGCCTTGCAATGGAATCAGGGAGTGCGCCGACAACTCCGATGAATTACAGCCTAACTGCCTCAATGAGACCAGAATAGAAAAGTAAGTAGCCTTCATTAGCAGTCTTTATCCTAATCCTAAGTGATAGACTATGATCGTAGTAAAATATGCTCTAGGCCTCCTCAAATATGTGGACTATTATGGCCAGTAAGAGGCGATTCATGAGTAGAGGCTAATATATAAGATTGTCAGTTGAGTCACAAGGAAGCAACCTAGCTTTTGCTAGTAAATATAACTACAATTCCTTTCCAGGGGAATGTTTAAATGTAAAGACGGCCAGAAGGTATCAGTGACTGGGCTGTGTGACGGGGAACGGGACTGCTTCGACGGATCTGACGAGACAATTGAAGCTTGTGCCAGCAACACTTGCGTCTCCTACCTCAACCAGTGTGCCTACGGCGCGTGTGTCGACGCAAACTCTAACTGTAACGGGGTATGTATCACGATAGATTCCAAGAAATTGAAGATTTTAATGTCTTGTTTACTAGAATATCGATTCCCTAACGATTTGAGAATGTAGCAGCAAACTCGTTGCATGCCCTGTCATGGCTAAGATGGAATGACTGCACATGATAGTGGTTTCGTCCCCAAAAAAATGCGAATTATAATGGTGTTGCTTGAGATTTTTAACGTGCTAATAAGGTATATATAAGAATTTGGTCATGAAAAGAGGAAGTTTGCTTGCAACGGCAAGTAGATCAGCGTGGAATATCGACAATTGTCTCAACTATTCGATTCTTATATTAATGAAATTAATTATGGAGTTCCGTTAGTTACACAAGCTCTTATTATCGCAATGTTGCAGAGAATAGAGTGCGCTGACGGCTCGGACGAATCTGACGAGTTGTGTAACCGGTTCTCCTCCAGCCCCGTAGCCTCGCCAGCTGACAGGTAAACTTAAACTCTAAAGAAGTGATAGGTTAGTAGGTTAGTAGTTGCGAAGATGATTTTGAGACGACATAGAATATTGATCCCAATCCGATGCTGTGGCCGTCTTGAGAGCAACAGAAGCCTTTTAGTTTGGCTTTCCGTAAGCATAATGAAATAGTTTTATTCAGTCCATATTATTACTGGTATTTTATGTCTTTCGGTTTAGCGCATCTGACTAACAACAACCTTCTTTCTTAGTTAGTCAACAAACGATTTGTCATGATCCGAAATGTCTTGATGTCTTTGTCTGGAGGTTCGTAATTAGAACATACTTACTTTCTGTCTTTGTTGGGAACGGCTCATCTCTGACCGATCATGTGTTACTGATGTCCACAGGAAAACTTTTAACCATCTTATGCGTTATTTGCTTGTTTTTCGCCTATTGTAATACACTTAGATTTACTTTTAAACGTTGAATAGATGACTTATACATTATTCAACATTATCTGGATTAAATTATCGATCTGAAGATTTTGGCTTGGGTGGATTATTAATCTCTGGTTTATTTTCATAAACCATTCCAGCCCAACAATTTGTATGCTACCACCGCATCCTGCCAACGGTCGGTACGTGGTCCACAAGCGGCCAGGCAGCGTGCCAGGCCAGCTGTTCAAGGACGTGGTCTACATCAACGTCACCTGCAACGTTGGCTACGCGGTCGAGGGCGAAGACTCTCAGCTACTACCGTGCTTCGCAGACATTAACTTGACGTCTTATGTACCGGAATGCAAGCGTAAGTAAGATTTTAGTATTAAAGGCTAAAAGGATCACTATCTTACTAAATATAATTGGCTGCGGATAAGAAGCAGTTGGTTAGTAAATCCTGTTAGTGATAAGTTTTGATGAGAATATTAGTAATTCATTCGTAAGTAAGGGAACCGCGGAAGGTAGAACTGGAAGTTAGTTAGTCCTGATAGTAAATATTGCAGCTTAATAGTGATTAGTATTTGTCCCACTCGAAGGCTCCCCTTGCAGGAGTCATCTTAAATAATGAAATGTATTGTGGCACTCATGCTCCTACTCCGAACACGACGAATCCTTTAGCTGACTTAAGCGAGAGAGTAGTCACTACCCAAGCGCACTTTACATTATAGTGGACTCGCGGTAATTTGACAATCATTTTGCAGGACAATATCGAACTATCGAATTTGTCAGATTATAGAGTACTGCCTAAGACCCCCTATAGTCCCAATTTTTATTACTAAAGACTTCCTGTAATCCGACAAATTACAAATCCAATGAAAAGATTTTTGATATGTGTAGAGCAATGAGTATGTAGATGCAATAGACCATGTTGGACTACAGGGGGTGATGGCTTAGACAGGGGCCGTATTACCGTGGATCCACTGAAACATTTTGCATGTTTCAGGCTACTGCAGCCTGCGTCCTCATCCCAGCGTGGACTACGAGTGCCTGAAGAAGGAAGGCGAGGGTACCATAAGTCGGCGCTGCAGCACGCGGGAGTTCGTCGGCACGCGCGTGGTGCCTACCTGCCGCACGCCGAATTACCGCGGCTCGCCTTCCTACATGACCTGCACGGAGAGAGGGTGGAACCATGTCGCTACCTGTGCTCCAGGTTAGACGAGTATACCTCGTTTTTTTCGTCGTGATTTAAAAAGTAAACAATCTTGGCACTACTTTTATTTATTTCATTAATAAAAAAAAATATTCAGAAGTATACAGAAATTTATTTTAACATTAAATTATTGTTTATTCTTTCATTTTTTTTAATTTGTGTCTGCCTTATTTTTAAATCGATAATTTACAATAAAAAGACAATGTAAGATTGTTTACATTTTAAATCACGATGAAAAAAACGAGGTATAGTTTGTTATATATTGTAATAATTAAGCTGTTTAAAAAATAAAAGTGTGATAGGTGTGCAGGTGTGATGCATTTTCAAGCCTGCCTTTTCTACAGTTAAGAACAATCCAATGACACCTTACACACACGTTGAAAACGTTTGGACTTTAGAGCGAGCCAAGGTGGACATTCATACATAATGGTCGAAAACCTTTAGATTGTATGTATTTATTTCGTTTTAGAAATTAACATATCTCGATGGAAATACCTATCAAATCATCGTTTTTATGAACGACAAACCCGACATACCTATCTACATCATAACCCTTCTGACGCAGTGGTAGAACAGTTATTACCCAATGGTTTCAGAATGCGGCAGGACAACTCCAGCAGGCAAGAAGTACATCATCGACGGGCGGGAGGTGGAGCACGGGGAGATCCCCTGGCACGCCGGCATCTACTCCAAGACCCGCGCCGGCTACAACCAGATCTGCGGAGGATCACTCGTCACCACCACCTTCGTTATTAGTGGTAAGGAAAACAATTATTCGAAGCTGGAGTTACAGCTTGTAGTATAGTTTTTAAAAGAAAACATTACTGTCACTTAATGTCATTATTCTAGTATAAGTTTTCTGTTTAATAAAGCCTAAAGAATCATGGCAAG
>LGAG01028237.1:9457-21061 GCA_001278395.1 Lerema accius
GTTTCTCGAACGTAAGTATGTATGTATGTCCACTTGACACAATGATTACTAGTTAGCTAAGGAAAGAAAAGCGCTGATTTCTTACTAGTTTCGCTAATAATGCAATATTATTAGGCAACTAAATGATACTAAATTTAACTACAAACAGAAATCGTTAGTCAATACGTGTACAATTTTAGATTCCATTTTAAAAACATTTGAACCTTCCACATATTAATGTAGACATTTCTAAGTCTCTCTAAAACTCATTAAATATATTACTAAGAACAACAGCGTAGGCAGCAAATAGTAACTGAAAGATATTTAGCGAAGAAGCTGTAACCGTTGACTATTTTATAAATATACACTTAGTTGTTCTTCCTTCACATTTATCTCGGCCGAACACTCGGCTCGAGGCTCTAACTACACTTACTGTGAACTTGGCACAAACTTCTTTCATTATTACACTTTACAGCCACCGCTTATTGTCTTAGTAGGTACGTATTTCTTTACAGATAAGAATAAAAGATATTTTGGTACAACAGTATAAGGAGGTTTAGTAGGTACTAAAAAATTAACTGGTATATTACTCCATTTATTAAAAATTGCGACTACATTATATTCTTGCGTCTTTTTTAAACACCGGATCAAAATTAGAGTCCAAAAGAAATACAGTAAAAACTGTAATTTAAGCTACAATCTTTATGTGATTAAGTACCTAACACTGTTATTGTGTAACATCGTGGTGCCACCAACCTGATTATCTTCGACTAGAAAGGGCTCACTCCCGACCTTAGTATCACAAGTTTTTATATCTCCCGACAGCCTTCAACACGGCTTCACAACAGCTTTAACGATAACAACCTTGACCGTGAACATAGCTTCCAAAACACGGCGGAATCACTCAACAAAATACCATTAGAGACGCCTCAACCCACTCATTGTCACTAAAACTTTTCAATGGCGCAACTCCGCAGTTTTCGTGATAAAATTAAGCGTCCTCTGTTTTTCCATTATCCGGTCAGATCCAAGGAAACGGCGCTTTTATTTGCTGAATAGTGAATGTCGGGCACTTACCGGCTCGCTTAAAGAATAATGTGGACGTTCTGCGCCACTATGACGGGGAACGTTTAGTGCTTCATATTAATCTTTGATAACATTGTAAACATTCGGTTTAAAACATGTTTTTATCCAAGGACTTGTAATAAGGCCCTGTATTAGGTACGGTTTAAATTTGACCATAAGCTAATGTCAGGCAAGCTATAGACTTGTTCGATATCCCTGGCTGGCAGATGTCAACGTCAATAGGTCCTTCATACGTGTGACGTTTCTGTGTATCAAATGCAATGTGATAGTGTGGATTTTATGATCTTTCCTAAATATATATATCAAATACTATATGTAAAATATTGCTTTCTATAGTTTTTTTCCACGTAAACTTTATATGCGAAATCTCAAACTCATAACATAATGTAGCTGAATGATTAAAAACACACTGGCAAGCATGCATAATTATTAACAAGGTGTTCAAAGTTAACCCTTATTAATACACACATGATGTACTAAACATTACTAAACTCGCGAAATTAGAGTCCTGGTTCAAAACCTCTTATTTTCAAGCGATGCATTGGCCGAAACTGAGGGCCCGGAATGATCCATCGGATTAGGGGCAATGAGTAACTGCAGTAAGTAAGCTCCGAGCTCCCATTAATTAATTCCAACTTACTCATCATTCCTTAATCCGACACCCGCAGTTCGCTCTCTGACGTCAGCAGTGTTCTTAAGCAAGCTCGGTACTATTTAAACACATAGCTCAAGTCGCGAACTAAGCAAGAAAATAGCATTTTATATTTCTTAAGACTGAGTAGACGCTGTTCTGTAACATGCTTTATTATAGTGTATAGATCCCTTTGTTCGCCTCATCAGGTATTCCTAAGATTCAATTTCTATTACCTTTAGTATGTTCTCATTTTATTAAACTTTTGCTATCACGGTGGTTCAATAAGTCTAGATTGTCTTGTCCTTAAAGTATCTGGACCACAGTACCACCTACCAGGTCCATGGACCACTATTACAAACTTATCATTGTGGCGAACATTGCGTCGCAAAACTGACCTAACATGCTTATTACATATCTACTATTATTATAACTATAGTTACTTATATGTATCTTAATCTGTAAAATAATTTGAAGTCTCAACTGACGAGCACATAAAATACAAACATCATAAGTAAGAATCTTTTAAAACGACATCCAAATCATACACTATAGTACATCGAAGGAGGCTTGCTAATCTAAACGAAGCAAATAAATCTAAAAATCCATGTTGCTAACACAGTAGAACTCACAAGAAGTTTATATTGGTCGGTAAATCAGGCGAGAAACTGAGGTAACTTGTGCCAATGGGGAGTATATTGGCTGGTAGGCATGTAACGTAATTTTACAAAGCATAATTAATCAGAAATCTTCAAGAATTACTTGTAACAAGTTTACAGGTCTATAGTGCCTGGTATATACATTTTAGTATAGTTCAAATTTATGTTATTTTAAAACTTAACTAAATGAGTGGGAAGACATTGTTTTGCAATTTACTAGTAGGTACTTTCTATTCCAACTTACTTACCAATGAAAAATAATATTATGTATCTTTAGAAAATGCTCATCATTTTGGACAACTTTTGCTAAATGCTATATGGAGGTGTTTTGATATTTATTATTGAGCTGATCTTGGAAAAGCTTGTCAATAGCATAATCTACCGGGTTCAGTTATGGTTTTAAACCATACTCCATCCATTTTAATATGCGAAGGAGTTTCTTTCCCCTTTCTTCTCCTCCATATTAAAGCACTTATACGAAACGGGGGATTCAAAAAATCTACTTGCATAAGTGTATCATTAATACCGACATCAATTAAATGATTTAGTTTTTTATTAATTTAACATAGGAAGTCAAATCCAAACTTACACATTAGGTTATCATAAAATTTATTGTAAATCTGTCTTTTGTGCATAAGAATACACCTGAAAATAAGGTTTTATTAGTAGAAGTTTACAGAAGTTCACCTGACACCGGCGCAAGGAATGTCAGTTAGGTATACGGCGTAGTGCATTCTAGGAGGGATCGTAAAGTGATTTTATTGTTCCTCCGAGCATCTGAACGATCTCTGGTACACTTCTCTAGAGAAGTGTATTTTAATCAAGTGCGGATTCACCGGTAAAGAAAGCATATACCCGTACATAGTCGCTTCCCAAAGCGTCGTGGTCATTAGTATTTTCAATCTTGACGTGAATAACGTCTTTAAATTTGTGGTCATACGAGGGCCATCCTTAAAACCTAATTAAAAAATCCGGGGATAGTGTTTGGCGTTGTAATTTCAAATCTATCGTCTATTTTATTTAAAAAAAATACCTTTAACATAAACGCATTCACGTACAACACACATCTATACCCATTTTTTTATTTTTAAACTTTTCCATTTTCAAAAAGACTGAAAGTGCGTCTGATTATCGACTAATTAGTTCTTGAACGCTTTTTAAATCACTGGCCTCAACCCTTTAATAATCCACTACTAAACTTGGATCTGCCATCATAAGTAAAGAGGATAAAAGCATATTCCACTATGCTGCTTCAGTACGGATTGGTGATGGGATTAGTGGCTATAAAATTACCACTCCGATCACCCATCCCCTACTCCATATTTTTTTCTGCAGATTAAAAAAAACTGCTTACTGGAAATCGAACTCAAGTCCTCGCTTTCGCATCTAATTCTCCACTAAGATACGAACTATCAAAGCCCGTAATATTTAAAAAATATGAGTAACGGTAAGCCAAATGGAAAAACATTAAATAACCAAGCTAGTTAGCGAGGCTAAAGCCTGAGTTTTTCTCAAAGAACTTTCAATATCAGCCTGATTATTTATTATTTTAGCAGTTTATTTAACCTTATACATATTATGCGGGTTGTAGTATTATAGGCCAGTATCACAACATGGGACTACACCCGGAAGGCAAATGAAGGAACAGCGCATACTACTGAAAACTACAGAATTCCTATTTTTCTAGCTAGTCTTGGATAAGCCAAAAAAGTAATTACGGATAGAAAGTTATCCTACTAATATTATAAATGTGAAAGTTTGTAATGATGTTTGGATGTTTGGATGTTTGGATATTTGGATGTTTGGATGTTTGGATGTTTGGATGTTTGGATGTTTGTCCCTCCTTCACGGTCTAACCGCTGAACGGATTAAGCTGAAACTTGGTACACAGATAGGTTGCATCCAGGAATAGGACATAGGATACATTTTATCCCGATTATAGGTTCCCTTGGGATAAAATCAATATTTTGTTTATCGACTTTTCCGCGGGCGGAGCCGCGGGCATCGTCTAGTTTTCAATAAATTAAGTATCATGGGTGACCTCTAATGGCAAAAAATTTTTGAGGGTTTCTGTATTTTAGAGGCTACGTCAAGCCGTCGGTTATCATTATGTGACAGCCGTTAATGCAGTCAACATAAAAATATTTGACACTAGACGATGCCCGCGGCTCCGCCCGCGGAAAAGTCGATAAACAAAATATTGATTTCGTCCCAAGGGAACCTATAATCGGGATAAAATGTATCCTATGTCCTATTCCTGGATGCAACCTATCTGTATACCAAGTTTCAGCTTAATCCGTTCAACGGTTAGACCGTGAAGGAGGGACAAACATCCAAACATCCAAATATCCAAATATCCAAACATCTTTACAAACTTTCACATTTATAATATTAGTAGGATTTATACTTCGACACTAACGCCTCCGCCTCCGCGAATACGCACTGCAACAGCGTGATGGAATATGCTCTAGGCCTTCTTAGTTATAAGAAACCCGTACTTCATAGTAGTTACTTACGTAGCCGGTTAATGGGTTGACCCACGGAAGAATGTATTATTCGTTGTTCTGTGGGTTGACCCCACGTTGTCACAAAATATAGACAAACGTGTGCGCTTCCTCGCCAGAGGGTAGAACAACGTAATAAATATTTGGCGCTATCGCCAGAGGACAACGGAGACTGCCTTTGTATCAAATCTTGTTATCTCAATGGAAGAAAACATCATTCCGTCCAGTTTTTGTTGTTTCAACTTACATTTTGACTCGGATTATTCTGGAGTTAGATACTAAAAATATTTCAGATAGTTGTAACTATGTTACATATCTACACATAAAAATTTGGATAGTTCTAACTAGAAAACGAACTAATTACGAAAGACATTGGTAACCCCTGTAAAAAAAAGTACGTTTATGTGCTGAAATCCGTCAAGTCTTTAAATCTATAAAGCATGCCATAAAAATGGTGATACATAAGTTTGAAAAACATAACCTTCTTTCTGGTGCGTCGGATAACAAGCTACTATAATCATAAATAGACGCAAAACCCAAAAGCTATCATAAACTGGCACCATAACCTTGTACAACAACTTGAAAATGACCCTCAGTTTTGCTTCAAAGGTAGGTGTAACCTTGTAGCTTCATACAAAGAGTGTCTAGTACAAAAGAGCTTGCGAATCTGTAAAGCGAGTCTGAATACAGCGCTAATTAGATCATACGTCAGTGCATTTACGATTTGAGATAATGAGGCTAGGTCAACATGAGTAAACATCTAAATAGGTTAATGAGATATGTTGAACCGCACTCCAAAGATGAATTCTGGTTTCATTTAATTGAAGCCTTTTGACGTCCTACTAGCTTTTTAGATGCATATCGTTTGAGAACTATTACTGATGTTTTTCCTGATATAAATAAGTCAAGTTAATAAATTAAGCGAATAAATGTTAAAGAAGGTACACAAGTGCAATGTCGTAATTCAATTTGGCAGCAAATTTTAAATTAGATGATTATACATATTATTATATTTGACCTTAAGTCAAAATAATGGTTAAGAAAATATTTATTAATAGTTAGTTCGTCAGTACCCCGCACACAGTGAGAGGAGACCAGAGCCCAGCAGTGGGACAGTCAATGAGAAGACTGTAGTAGTTACAACTGTTAGTGTAGATTAGTCCTGTTAGTATTTATGTATATTAGTATAAGCTACCAGTCCAGTTAGTTATCGTTATTATTTCTCCTACTCATAACTGATCAAAAGATAATAATTATAAAGTATCTGGTTTAGTTTGCGATAAAAAAATGGACAGAATACCTATTAGTAGGTAGATATACGAGTATCGTCTTATAGGATGCGTAATAAATTGTATAGTAGAACAACAGAGATATAAATACACGAACACGACATGGCAGAGATTTGTGAATGCTTTTAATGTTAACAAAGATGCAGCGAGATCAAGAATCCTATGTAATTGCTCAAATAAAGCGTGTGGCACGCGTGTACCACCGGCTCTGAGAGATTGGGGAATATTTCGCAAATTTGCGAGAATATTCGTTATTTGATCCAGACGGTATTAATTCCGACTCCCCTCCTTGTATTCTTCTAAGTATGGGTTTTCTTTAATGAAATACAATTTGGGTCTAGTTCATCAAATCTCGGTGATGTGCTTCTATCTCTTTAGCCTCAAGTTCAAATCCTACGCATTCTTTTTTTAAAAGGAACAATACATTAAAAATTCGAATTATTAATTTTTGTCTTTGTACTTATACATTACGTATACTTATTCTTATTTGACAAAGAAAAGCTAAAGATATCCGTAACAGTTTCTCGCACTGAATGAACGCTTAAGATACAAAAAACGGCTTTGAATAATTTAAATATGTACTGCATTTTCAATATTAGCTGTTCGATAAAAAAGTTAGTGGCCACTGGTCAAATAGAACGAAAAAATAGTACTGTTAAAACCCATCATAGTGATAATTGAGTGACGTAAAACCACTATTTGATGAAGTCTATAATGGGGAATTCGCGCAATAAAAATACAAAGTTGTTCGTTCTCGACATCCGATGAAACAACCTGCTAAATTGTTCATAACACTATATCACATCCTTTTCCGCACTACGTCCGCTGTGCTCATATTCTTGTGTATTTTATAAATGTCAAACATACGACATGACTTTAAAAAATGTTTTTATTTATTTTTGTATTAACCTATGCAAAAATTAATAACAAATTCAAATTCAAAATCATTTCATATACGTATCAAAGATACACTTAAGCACGTAATTTTTTTAATCTACTCCCACTGCGTAAGGTGCTTTGACATGGAGGAGAAGAAACGGAGAAAGAAACTCCCCCGCACATCTTTTAAAAAAATAATAATATAGTTTTACTAAAAAAAACCAACCTGAACGGAACTGGACAACAATATCTATTCAAAATGTGTATCTACTTATAACGTACTGTATGTACAATGCAAGGAATAGAATGTTGGTTCCCCGTCTAAAGGGTCCTAGGTTCGAATCCCAGCGAGGATTAAATTGGACTGACGAATTCTAATTTCTGTTTCTGGTCTTAGTGTATGTCCTTTGCCTTCTTCGGTCGTCTATGACATCCACAACACGATGGCGCACCAATTGATTTCTATAGATAATCTCAAATCAACAAAGTATAAACAATTATATTATCGAATGTAAATCTTGGTTATGCAAACGAAAATTTAAATTAAAATGAATTTTCCTTTCATGCGACAAAGTTTTAATTAAACGTAAATAATGAGCAATAATCAAAATAATATTTGCAGGTATAATTATATTCAATGTCCTGTTCTATCGTAAGCGAGGAAAAGATAAATCGATTTGCAATTTTATACTGAAAGCGATGAAATAAAAATATTTCGTAATACACTCTCGTATTCTAAATTCTTTTCGATTTTAAAGTATCTTTAGAAAATGGGAGTAGAATAAAAAAATAAGTACAATTGTGTCATTAATGTCTAGGTGCATGAATGTTTTAGAATTTTTGCTTTGCTTTAGAAAACATGATCGTTAAGCTTCATACCAAAACAAAGAAAACTGATTAGCTAAATGTAGTTTATAACGATTCTAAAATTTTTGCAAAAATATATGAAATTCACTACACGCCGACAGGGGGACATAAGTTAACGCTCTTAATTTCGAAAAGAATCCGAGCATTTACGGGTTATGATGTTGTTAATGTACCTAAATGGGACGCGATTCTGAAATATTTTAAACAACTAAGCCTCGTTGATGATGAAACAAATATCTAATGTCGTGCGATTAATATTTTAATGCGATAATGCAGAATTGTAAAATTATCGCAGATTTACGGATAATATAACGGTTTAGGGCTTTATTTAAGGTACTTTAGAACTTTAGCAACTCTGACTTAAATTGTTTAGGACCTATTGATTTATAAGTTACAAAGTGGTATGACATTTATCTGTAAGGGCCAATATGGACAGTATAGGGTTGTGTTATTCATCTAAGTGATCAGTATTACGTTCTACGCAAAAGAAGGAGAAAGAATTATACCATTGTATAATTTTCGTATTCTATGTTGTTTTATTTAAAGGGTAGATAGATAAAATACGTACTCGTATATTGCAATCTAAGTAGTATATCCCAAAAAAAAAGTCCGACAAAAATATTCTGACATACAACAAATCAAATAGTTATTTAACCTGACATCCTAACTCGAAGACCGCCATAAGAAATTCAAACGTGAAACGGAACACAACATATTCTGTCGAAATCATAACGCTGAATACGTTCCGATTCACGGAAAGAAAATAAAATATAAAGGATAAAAACGCACCGATAGGGGTCGCCCGTGGAAAATATAAATCATGTGCGCCCTAAACCTAAACATGTCCAGTTGACAAAAAGGGTGATTCCTGCGAATTTATGGCCACCTTACCCTGGTTAAGTGGAGGGCACATGCGGTCCAATTTTTCTCTTAATACTGTCCTTCGACTGGCCACTATTTAGTTCGGTAAATAAACAAAACAGGTGTGTTTATTATACCAAATTGGTAACTGTGTTTATTATAGGACAACCTCTTGGTATAAGTTTCTTTTACATTAGCATTTAGGAATGTAAAATCTCGAGTTTATTCTAGTTTGTTTTATATATGTATATTACCTACAATATAGAAAGACATCTTCAAAATAAAACGTAAGGTTTAACCCTTGTGTTTAGCAATATCAAAAGGCGACGAAAATAAAAGGAACCAATCAGCTACCCAAAACTCCTTTACCTATTCATTGTCCCGTTTCTCTTAAAAATAAACTTTTTTTAAGGCGCCCTGTAACCAATGTATCCCCTACCTTACAAACCATTTCAGCTCACAATAGGATGAATATATTACACTTACGATAGTGTCGGTTGACGCCGAGTACACACTGTTTATAAGCCTCGCCTTCGACACGCGACACGAAATCTTCTATTAATACTACCACAGGTGCCTTGACTAGGGCAAAAAACTGAATAATAAGGTCTTGGGAGTGACATTTGTAGATTGTAAAGTCCCAGGGGTCCAATATTTTTATGTTTATCACAAAATTTTAACATTTATTGAAATTAACAAATAGGTTTTGGATACTATTCCCCATAAATGAATCGGACAAAACTGAAAGTGTTTCGTTAAATAGACTTACATATTGCCTCATCACCTTGCAAAAAAACATCAATGCAAAAACATACTACATTGTAGCTAACTAAGCTAAAATAGGAGTCAGGGAAAATATCTAGAAGTTACCATATGACGCGAACAGGTAACTAAGCCATAAGATAGGAAGGGATGTAATAATTATGGTATGGTATTACAAAAATCATAAATACTTGAAGTCAATCCCTAAACCAGAATACGGCGAATAGCCTCCCGACTGATGCTACAAAGAAAGAGGACGCTATCCAGACGTTCTTTAAGTAAAGATAAAAAGGAAAATTCTATTTATTTAGATCTACCACAATCTAGATCCCATACCAAATAAACGTCAGCTTCGGTCGTCTATGTAAATTCATTAATTAAGATTATGTTATTCAAGACAGGACAATGATAAAAACACTCTTTGTTCTCTTATTGGTAAAAGATATAACGAGATTTATTTTCTTTCAGGGTTGTCTCAGACTGTTTTCGGTTGTTTATCCACGATCAAGGTGAAACTACCAGTGAAGGTGATGATAATTCCTCAACTCTGTTTAAATTATCAACGTTTCGAAGTCCACTACCACCACTTTCGAAGCCTCCTCTAATTGGTGTTACTCTTGACAGGTTCTCGACACTCTTAATTTAGTTTCCCATTATCTTCTACAGGTTATCAATTCACACACGCAAAGACTGAACTCAAAGCCACTGGGACCCTTATTTATCAGTCGTTATTATATTAATTCCAAAATCCCTTTTCTTGAAGTAACATACTCCACAGTCAAACCTCGCGTAAACAAAAGATTCTTCCCGCTATATGTCCTTGAAACCATGAAATTCATGCCCAAAATATTAGGTACCATTAGCTATCCGTTTGACATTGCGACAGCACACGGTTGACAAAAGCCTTAGGGCTATAAGCACTGGTTTGACCACAGAACACAGCGATAAGTAGAAATATGGGTGTTGCTTGGTTCATGAATCATTCTAGCCAAATAGACTCACATAAAACAATTAGTAATCATCTTTATTTACTTAAATACTCATTTACAAAATGACATGTGTAAAAGTAGTTACAAACCCTTAGACCCCGACTAAATTTGATAGTTTAAAGTATTATTTTCAATTAAGATACCTCGACACATGTCTATTGGTCGTCAATTACTAAGTTCAACTAGCAAACAAACTTAAAATACACCTTAACTCATAGTAGAAAGTCTCATTTTCCTGTCTCTTATTCGGATACCTCAGCCAAATTACGTACGTTAATGACTGCTAGATTAAGTATGCGGAGCTACGCATATTGTTTATTACTAGCGAGGTTATTGCCATGTCCACTCGTCTATATTAGTGTTCTGTGGTTCCAACCTAACGTAACATAAAAAGCAAACCGTCACGAACAGTTGGCAGCCCTGGGCGAAGTCGGGTGACGCGCCATCAGATACCGCGTACGGCCGAAATAGGCAATTTTGCATTTACATGACGTTTTTACTCTTCTACGAGAGAGCATTGTTTGTTTCGTAAGCGAATCTGGGAACGGGAACTGATTTGTATCTCCAGGATTTTGTACGTTTATTATTAGTAGAGACGAATGCCGGGAGAAATTCAAGGTTGGCAGACACAGTTATGGGGAAGACTGGTTCAAATTGCTAACGAACAGGACAAGTTGTTAGATGTAGTTATAAATAAATATATAATCCTCCTTTACCCAAAAACCCCTCTTTGGATAACGGCATACCTCGCTTCTCCCCGTTTTGCGAATCGTTTGGCGCCGCCGGTATTTTCATAAACAGGTATTTTGAGATTATATTTCTTATAAAGAATACTAAACAAAGCAAACCTTTTTATAAATATAGTCTTGATTATACAACAAACTAAAATACAATAAAAGTAAAAAGTACATTTTTATTAAAGTAGCAGTTAAGAATTTACATATTCACACGAATTTGCTAAAAAAAACACTCATTTTCTTAATTTAAAATAAGCTCAGTGCGCGATGATTTCTCTGCCAAAAATTAAAATTTGCAATTTTAAAACTACATATTACTAAAAGAAGTGTATTATAAAGTTGCAATTGGGATAAGGCTTAC
>LGAG01028237.1:21114-31714 GCA_001278395.1 Lerema accius
TCATCGACATAGTCACATTATATATTGCATACCTACACTTAGGTTTCACTCTTAATTGCTAGACTTGTTTTAACTTCCTAATATTGTAACTTCTAGTTTTAAGTTTTCACACTTTATAGTGCTTAAGCAAAATTTTGGGAAGGCACTGACTTCTGCAACACAGTGCAAACTAAAGCAGAAGTTAGCGAATTCTGAATGTAACCATATTTTTTGAAATAAAGAATCTTTTATCTTTATCTTTTTTTTTTTATCTATCATTTTTGAACTAACGATTAAACCGACACAGACATATCGAATTATCATCGACTATCGTAACGAAAACCGAATTGTCTTCCGCGTGCAAACAGCCTAAGTTCAGCAAAAGCGCTTTTATTTCTAGTGTAATATTCTCAAAACCAGCTATACAAAGAACACATTCTTCTGCTAAAGAGGAAACGCCTTAAATATTTTCTTAATTAGAATAACAGTTCGCAGGCTACATGTACTGGTACAAAAAGAGCCAACAATGATAATAACAGCAGCACTACGTATTTGAATTATTTAATCAAGGACTGCTTTGAGCTCGGAACTCGAAGAGTTACACGGCGATAATAAAGGTATGGTGTGACTGAGGTGGGGATTTAATTGTTTTAATGACGTATGCAAACGCTCTAACTTGGCTTGTGTTGACTTTAAATGATTATTAAGTGAAGCAATTGCAGTCAATTATGGAATGGATGACTGTAGTGGTAAGTAGTATTTAATCTATACAACTAAATAAAATTGAAGTGTATGTTTGTAATGTTAAAATAACCGCTTTTTATTACTTAATGCATACATGGTATACACGGTACACGTTCCAAATTTTTTATTTTTTTATTTTTGTCTGTCTGTTTGCTCCGGCTAATCTCTGAAACGGCTGGTCCGACTTTGACGGGACTTCCACTTGCGGATAGCTGATGTAGTAAGAAGTAACTTAGGCTACATTTTTACCTTCGTTTCGGCATAGGTTTACCGAAGAGAAGCGAGGGCGGATCCATAAGTATGAAAATAAAAAGTCGACTGCTGAGAGGGGTTCATTGTTTCCCGAATGTAAATGACACCTCATATATTATAGACCGTTTAGGCTCTAGAGTGCACACGTTTCACTTTTATTTTAACGAGCTAAATACTCCTGTCTTTAGACAAACAGCTAGAACTACTCTAATTTATACTGTTTCATCAAAATACCTTTGTCACTTAAAAGTCTAGAATTTTCTATTGCGTACATACTCCTTACGATTGGAATGAAGGCTCCCCATTGTTCAGTCTCTGCATAATAACGAATACGCTAGCACTCGCTCACGCCTCGCTCAGAGCCAAAGCGACCATCTCAAAGCAACTGAATGCGAGAGAAATTCATAATCACAAGATAACAAAACCGCTAGTAGAGAGCTATTTACGGGCTTAAATATATCATAGTTGCAAAATACCTGAATATGTATAGCTAATTAATTTTAGCTTAGATTAAGGGTACCTACAGGCTAAATAATTCATTGTGAATATGTTGTATATTGAGAGTTCACAGCTCAGGGGTTTGCTTGCATCAAAATGAGCGATGAAATTATGAAAGTGTGGTTGGATATGATAAGTATATACCTACTCGTATGTGACGAGTGGTTACGCCATAGATCATGGTTGTTATCGTTATAAAAAAAATAGGTATAGATGTGTCATGTCATGTCATGTCAGCCGTATGGCTGTGTGTTAAACATGAATACATTTATTTTGCAGGTAATTGTTTTTTTATATATTTACGTCGTAAGATAACTTCAAAATGGCGACGCTTTCCCCTCCACCATCACTTATTTAAATCGATATTTCATTAATAATTTATCAGTATCGGAGCCTGCAGCAATTACTAATGTCTTGACGATACTATGAGACTTCGTAAATCAACTCATAAAATGATTCCATGAGACTATTCATCCATTTTCATACGCCGGGGGCTCGAGCAAGTTATATCAACGAAACGAAGCAAATTGAAGAAACCCTGAAGCAACTTTTGCCTCCAATATTACTCAGTAAACATTCCAGGCATACCAGAGATGGACCTTTTATGAATTCTCTTTTTAATTTACAGTTAATTCAAGTGACTCGCTCCAGTGGCAGCAAGGAGCTTCGTAGAATAGTTATTCGTGGATATTTTTGAGAATTCGTGTTTAATTAGAGAGTTGGAGGATAATTTTAATCCGAGTCGGTGTTAATTTACAGTGGTAATCGACCTCTTGAGGAGCTGACAAGACAGAATATTGTTATACTTGTGTTCAATACATAATATGTCTGATAAAGCAGCATCTATACACTACAGAAGCTACAACCGTTAGCTAGACCAAGGATTCTTAAACTGTAGTCCGCTAAACCTGGGGGTTCCGTATCATCAGGATTCTGCCAAAATTATATTCCATATTTAAAGCCAAAATAAAACTAAATTGAGGATTAAAAAAACCCTCGACACATTTTATCATCGAACAAAGCTAAGAACGCTCTCGATAAAGTCATCAACATTCTTTTTCAGTGCGCTTTTTTTTGAGTTTATTCTTTCCCACTCTCACCCCTACAACTTTTAAACGGCTCAACCGATTTTCATCAAACATGTCTAGAAACATTTACAGATAAGTCACCTTAAAACAAAAAAAAACTAAATTAAAATCGCTTCATCCGTTCGGAAGCTACGGTGACACAGACAGACACAACCACAGACACGTCCAATTTATTATACACCTCTTTTTACGTCGGGGGTTAAAAAAGGACAGCTTCGGAGAATCAATGAAATGTAGCAGAAAAAAAGACGTCGTGAAACAAGGTAAACATTATGTTGTTACTCAAAATAAAAGGTACTAAGTCTTACATTGCCCTTAAAGTTTAAAAATTCCTGAGCTAGACACAGAATGTAAAAATTTTAACATGTTTTTTCACCAGGGGTTAATGACCCCTTAATAGCTTACCGTTCACCCTCCGACGGTGGCACCATCTTCAAGATCGTCTGTGAAAGTTTCATTCGTAAGCCAAATTACTTTCAGGATTTACGCCATCCCGATGCCAAGAGGTCGGAAATTAAAATGTTCCCGTCGAATCGTTTCTTAGTAGAAATTTTGTTTATTAATAACATTTTGTATCAATTTGAACAAAGTTAAGATTTTCAGTAATTGATTTAATTTTAGGAATAAACTTAGCGTAACCAGCTTTAGTCGTCATTATTACGAATATTTTGTTAATTGCGATACCAATCTTGCCTTTGTAACTGCTATTGTTGTGGTCGTGATTTCATTTTAAACTTGGTCAATAATAGAGAAATTGTAACAAAGAACGACAGACCAAAAAATATATAGACGCAGTCTTCGGAACAAAGAAGCGTAGTAGGGAAAACAACGTTAATAACAAAATTAATAACGTTTCCCGATACATTTTTAGCAGACGGAGCTCGGTGACATACGTCAGAACGTAAAAAAAAATTTGGCCTCACTTTTTTGTTCTGAACACTGAGCCTATTATATTTTTTGAGCAAAGAACTTCAACAAAAATGATATGGGGCCCATACCACTCACACAATGACGTCTGATATTTTGAGCTGTAGAGCTTGCCAAAGAAGACATCATGTGCTTGAGACATTACCCTCCTTCTGACGTAGGTGGTTTAAAAAATAATTTTATTGTATCTTTTAAAAACATATCCTATGCACCGATGCTTGCACACACACAAGACAAACACATAGACATGGCACATTACTATCAACAGAGTACAGATCATATTAAACTCCGTAAACACGTGTTGTCTCCCATAGCTCATACAAATAAGCATAAAAACCCCGAACGGATTCTAATAAGTCGGTGACATGATTATGAATTTTTCATGATATGGCCCGCGTGTATGCCGAGGTAATGCAAGCGTGGTTTTTAGATGCAGCAGCGGAACTCGCGGTGCTGTAGTAGGTTTAGATATTATATCTAGTTATGATCTAAAATCAACTTTCTTTCTCTATCTACTTCTCTTCTATTTCGCTTTGAATTAGGAAAGAGGAATAGAATTCAATTTGGAACCTAGAAAAGAGACGGATTCAAAGGACAAACTCATTGCTTGAAACCATCGAAAACTGACGAAAACATGTAAATTTAATTTCTTTGACATTTTCCAATTTTTATAATAGGAACGTAAGTCAAAGCCCTGCAGTGGGGACCCACAAACCGCACCACAACACCTCTATAATTTTCGCAATGTAATAACTACCCAAACTTACAATATTTCATATCATTACGCTAGCATAATGCTATCAGTCTTTCATTACATTACAAAAACAAGCATGCTATCTCTTTTACACATAAACGCAAAGTATCATTACCTCACACGCAAAGCTAACTAGCTATCACACTATACCTATATACTCGTATTATACGTCTGTTAGAATGACATCTGACTCGTCATTTACAGTTTCTCAACTTAGCAAAGTTGCGTCACGACAAGGAAAAGCTCTTCAACCTTTCAAAACTATTGTATTTTTTACATAAAAGACTTCGCCCTATGAAAACAATAAAGTAGCAAATGCGATGTCCTTTTCAACAAAAGGCTCTTCGACCTATAAAAACTATAATACTAAGTACTTCTATTGGAATAAATTTTATCGTACTTGTTACAGCTCTGCTTGGCAATGTAGAACTAGAACAGAAATACGAGTAGAATCGAATTAAATAAAAATATAGAACAACTTCAAGAAAGTTAAGTAAAAAGTATAAAATAATTATAACTTTTGGGAGTAAGAGTGATATAATAAAAAAAAATATAGCCCAAGTCATTTTTACAATGGAAACAAATCCAAAGTCACCTCAAATACTAAATTCCTTCAAGCCACTCCGCCTGTCGAGCGTGCCGAAGACACACACACACACACACACACATACACTTAAAAAATAGTTTCTTATGGCTCAATCTATACTAATAATGTAAAGCTGAAGAGTTTGTTTGATCGCGCTAATCTCAGGAACTACTGGCCCGATTTGAAAAATTATTTTACTGTAAGATAGTCTATTTATCGAGAAAGGCTCGATAACATAATATAACGTCATAGGCTATATAACATCATGCTAAGATCAATAGGAGAGGAGCAGCAATAAAATATATTGCCAAAACCGCAAAATTTCGCGAGCGAAGCGAGTTATAGAACTGACAGTATTCAATTCACTGTCGTTAATAGGAGTGTATCCAACGACGAGTCACATGCTCGTCAGTAGTTATAAAGTTTTTAATTGCTGCTCATGGTTTTCGTCATGACGCACGCCGCATCAATCCCGCAATCTATCATTCAAAATTTACCACACCACTGTAGTTATGTCTACTGACATATTTCATTGTTATTTAGCTGATAATTACGTGGGATTTTAGACTGAAACACATGCAGAAAAGACAATGTAATGGAAATACATTTTACTAACGTAATCAAGACTAGATGTTGAAACTTTTATTGCAAGTCCTGGTAAACAATCTTTAGATTGCTGATATGTTGATCAAGAGATGCGTTGCTACTCCTGATGATAGAATATGGTCGCGTCTTGTATAGTGTACTCTGGCTCTCAAGTCCCCTGCCAGAACGAGCAGTCGTTTGGCGGCATATTTAATGTATAAGAAATAGGTACTTTATCCGACCAAAACAGACTTCGTAAGTAATTAAATGATCCAATAATAATAAAAGAAGCACCACTCTAGAAATATTCATACCCATTCATAAAACAAAAACATCGGAAAAGAATTTTAAAGTCGTTACTGGCAAAACACATATTTAATATTAAACTTTCATTATTGAAGTGCGCTGAATAATGTATGACCGAGTTAATACAGTCTTCTTTTGTTACAAAATGAACCTTATTCCCATGTAGATAAGGAACAGTAAATAATGTTTAATGCGTGTGTATTCAAGTACATTGGAAACGAACGGAGAATCATTTCATATTTTCTCGGACGGAAAGAAAGAAAATATCTTTTATATTTCTTTAATGATATGAGAATGGGTACCAAGATATGTAGATATATTAATTGTATTACATTCTTCATATAACCATAATTATCATACCATCTTTAAATAAACTAAGGTATATCTTAAACTGTGCGGGGGCCCCTATACACGATTAAGTCCTTTTCGAAAGCTCAGAAACACCCAATCTTAAACCCATATTAACCACTGACAAAGATCGAACCCGGGACCTCTCGCAGGAAAAATCCTACCAATGCGTACATTTTTCTCTCGGTACGTTTACGCATTTTTATTTTTTTATCAAATAGAAATATTTATTACGTTCATAACTTTAGTAACATTAGAAAATAGAAAGTTATATTCACAAAATAACAACAAAATTTTTGAGATTATGGCAATACCAAATGTCTCTTTAGACGAGAGTTTCTAAACCAGGGGGGCACACCCCCCAAAGGGTGCGTAGAGAGGTGTTAAAGGGGGCGTAAAACGTTTGAATTATAGTAAGAAGAACCCAAAAAATAAACAAACATCTTTAACAAATAACTTTAATTTAGATACACAAATAAACTGTTTCAAAACCTGACATCGTCAATCGCAGTTTATACAAGTTTCGACAAGTCACAGCATGAACTCCCCACGCAAGGGGGGGTATGAAAATATTATTTATAGTCCAAGGAGCCTCAACAAAAAGGTTGAAACCTGCTAGACAACCTTATAATCTAGTTTAAAAAAGACGAGCAAGTATCTAAACAATCAATACAACGTATATGAAATTCACGTTGATATTAGAACGCACTTGCATTGTCTATCGAGCTAGTTGTTACCGACTCAATTACCGAAGCTACTCAAATGAGCTAAAACTCAGCACAATGCCCTTATCTGCTCGCCCCGTGGCCTTTCACAATGGGGTTCGGTAAGCATGGGTAAAGAACCGTTTACATTTACCGAGATCAGGGTTAAATTATCCTATACTAGGATATACTGTAGTGGGTGCTATGAACAACACAACATAAATGATACTTACAGATAACGACATTGAAATTTAAAATTTATTATTCAAATTTCTAACACCTGGGAATTGAACCTAAGACACACAGAACGGTGGTCAAACGTGGTTCCCATTTCGCTACTCGTATATGGATCGTCATTTTGTATAGTATAATTATTAGTAAGGCGCAGTATTAGTTGTCTATTTGGTTGAAGTAAAATCGTCCGAAATACCACATTATTTGAAAAAAAATTAGACATTCATACATTTTACAATGAAAATCACCTTACAAACGACTCCCACCTTTGTTCTACTGCACATAAAAATATCACGACGAAACATACATTCGACAAATCTTTTTCTAATACGAAGACAGTAAAAAACGTACGACGCGCTGACCCAGTGCATATTAATATTGATTTTGGAACTTTTAAAGGGAAGACGCTACAAGTTCAGAATAAAAGGCAGCAAATCGTAAAGCCCCGATATTGTGTCCTCATGCGGTATGCTCAACGGGCTTGACTCAGGGGAATACTAGTAATCTCCTCAGAATCCTTACTGTGCCTCACTCTCTCACTCAATATCCCTCTATATAACTATGTACTCTATAGAACTACCTGTCTATATCACAGATTTTTGATTTTGTTGTTTCAAATTCAAAAGCTTTAATGTTAATGGTGCTGTTTAAGTTCTGTTAATGGGTTAACCGTGTGTGTTATACCTTCCTTAATTACTTTATACACATAATATTTAAAAACTAACAAATCATAATTTTAGAAGAGAGCATAATAAAACTTTGGAAGGTCTAAGATGCGTCCAACATTTAAGTTTACGTAACACATGCTAATTCACTCAATTATAGATCAGAGATAAAATTCTTTAAAAAGGCAAATAATTAAAAAAAAGTAAAATCACACTTCTATGGCTTACCTGTACACTATCTATTACTATAATGAGTTAGGACCAGATCTTATTTTGACTACAAAGCGTGACCTGTATTACTAAAAAAATTACGTAAATGTCGTGAAGTGTGCAGGGGTGCTAAATTAGACGTTGGTGCGGCCGAAACACGCGGCCGCGGGTCTTTGAGCTCCACGTCACTATCACAATGTGTTATAATCCCCTGACAAGGGCCGCTAGCCAGGTAAATGTGATACCCCTGGCTATTCCCCCATTCTCGTGCCCCCTGCCTTCTATGACCGTTATGATCTAAAGCATTAACGGAGCGTTCAACGATTTCATCATTTTGTTGTATAAACGGTTTTAGATGACAGTAAAAATTCTAAATTCAAAACTTTTATTTCGTCTTAGCAACTAATAGCTCACTTTACGAATGTCAAAAATTTATAATACAAATAACAATATAAAAAATAAGGAGAAAAAAAAAATTACATACCTAGCAGATACTCCCGGTCCCGGTCTACAATTTTCATATACATTTTATAAAATGCTCTTATCTTTTCAATAACTTAATAGTTTACCTTAGAGCATCTCAACAACAGTGCTTACCTATTGCCCAGTATTGGCCTTCTCGCTATATTCCTAGGGGCCCCACAGATTATAATAGGCTTCATACAATGGAATTCCTTTAGGTGCGTTTTTAGCGCACTTTTCTCGATTGACATCATGGCGTAGCTAGGTACCCGAGGGCGCCGGTGCAAAAAATCAAAAGGGGCCCCCCACTCATTAGTCGAGAAATAAATATTTTTTTTGTTACGTCAGCAGTACTTATTTAGTTTTTATATACATAAAAGATGGTGATTACGTCATCAGTCCTTATTTACTTTTTATATACATAAAAGATGGTGGTTACGTCAGCAGTACTTATTTACTTTTTATATACATAATAGATGATGTTACTGGCATGGACGCACTATTAATTTGCATGAAACTTTAACACTCAGTGACTGTTTCGTTTCAACGACTTACGCGCCATAACATTTAGCGTCATCTTGTGGGCTGTCAGATTTAGAAAAAAACAATCCACCTTGTCTATGAACTAGAAATTAACACAGAGCAACTTAATGATCTCGACGGTTGGTGCATTGAAAGAATATTTGCAACTATACGAAACCCAACGTTACTTTCTCACAAGAATCTAATCTGAACCCCCTTCTGTAAGAATTGTAACACCACCTCTTCCTTTTCAAAGGAATTTCTCTGTACGGCCTTGTATCTATTAGCTATATTGTTTGAGAAACTAGCAGCAAGAAAAGCTGCCAAGCCTGTTTATAATCTGTTCGCTGAAAAAGCATCGTCTTTGTAAACATTGTAACACGTTGTAGAGAACAATAGAGCCGGTACACCCGCAAGCGAAGATCCAAATTTAATATTTATTACGTCATCGCGTTTCTTTGCACAAAGCTGTATTTTATAGCCTGTGTATCTTATCTGCCCTGGCAAGTGACAACCCTACGCTTGAGTTAGCAACCTCAGAGCGATATGAAGAATTTGTATATAATTTACTATATGTACTGTTTACATTTACTTAGTGTAAATTCAAAATCAGTTCTATGCGTAAACAATTATTTAAATCTACACCTATTGACTTGCCATGATTGAATGAATAAATGAAGGACTGAATGTTTAATAATATCTTTTTCTATTCTTAGCTATATTAAATACCTAATAGTGTCACTGATAGTCCATAGTTAAAAGGACAATGCCAGAAGTTCTATAGAACTTTGCCCCATACAATTATTATCGCGTACAAATATGACAAATACGCCATTTTAAAGTTAATTTAAAACTTATCACTAATGAAGTGGTCAAATTCATTAAAAACTTGCCAATTCTGTATAGGCCGACATAAAAGATTTACTAAAAGGTTAGATTTTTAAGGAAAAATGACATTGTGATGACACGTAAACGTCAACGTTACTTCTATATAGAGAATGACAAATGTGACATAGACATTGACAACAACAAAACGATTCATTGCACGGAACGAATGATAAATATACTTCCCCATATTTTTCTTTTGTTTAATTCCAGTATGTACGATTTATAAATGTTGCGTAATACGGAATTTTAGCCGGAAAAAACATTGCTAAATATAATAAGTAAAAGTCTTTTTAATTTAATTTTTAATCGGCAAGTTGTTTATGAGAATTATAACAGCATAAGGGCCCTAAATTCATTTATTTATTTTTCATTGTTTTATGTTTCCTGTACATAACAAGTTAGGTGGGGCAGGATCTAACATTGTCCTTTTAATGATTTATAATTTCTATTAAATGGGACACAAACACAGGTACGAATTCAAAATTAAGTCAAACATGCGGCCAAAGAACCGCAGCCCCGCGCCATTAGTAAATAGTTGCTTACACAAAGTTAGAATTCACTAGAGACCGCATCAAAAGTGGAAGATTTCGTACCTTGAATAATTTACCTGAAACTTCTTAAATAAGTAATTGGGGAAATAATTGACTACTTCTCGTAACTTCCTTCTCGGGTCAATATCCTTTGCAGGCGACATTTTCTGGGCTTGCTTATCAGCGCGTTTTAGCAAATTCATTTCAAACGATATAATCACAGTATATAAAGACTAACCGTTTATTTGCAGTCTAAGTGTTATAGTCAAACCTCGAAGTCCCGGCACTCCTAGGTTTGACTAGTCAATCCTCAGCTCT
>LGAG01028471.1:30370-103031 GCA_001278395.1 Lerema accius
ATCCACTTTCCGACTCAAACCACTCAAAATAAAAATAAAAAAACATAAGTCAGCTGGGTGCACGAACAGGGGAAAGGGCTTGGACAAGACTAATGAGTAATATAGACATAAAACGTGTAATGGGACTTCTTAAAGTAGGTACTTATATTTTTACAGATAAATCAAGTGACATGAACTTCTTCAGCAATAGTATCACTGAATTACTGTTATGAATGGAAAATTGGACATCGACATTGTGAGTATTTATCTCTAAGCAGACTGCGAGACGGTCAGTAAAATCTTTATCTGAAATTGATCGATTGACAGATATTGAATTTTATCGGAAATACAGAATCATTTGATTGATTATATTTTGCTCTCGTGAATGTCACTCCAACTGTTTGGGAAACTGTTGATGATTAAATAAATTGGATAAAGCGGTATTGAATAATTGCGCAAGGCGCAATTAGGGCTAGCGCACAATATTTCTATTTTGGTAATTGATTGAATTCTATTGCGAAATAACCAGGAATAATAAATAAGATTATAAATGCTATTGCTACGTGAATAAACACTTACCTAAGTACCTCAGACCAAAAAGTATATAGACTCAGTCATCGGTACCAGTGAGGTCAATTTCTTTCTTTTTTTTACGTCACAGAGCACGGCCTGCCGAGCAATGTATTAAACCGGAAAATGCTATAATTTGTCACTTACGTTATGTTTTTTCCACAAATTTTTTTCCGAAGGCGAATTCTATATATTTTTTTGTCTGCGCTTAATACATTTCGTCAATTCATCGTTATTCGTCACTATTAAATAAGTACCTAAGCATATAAAACAAGGTGATACTTACAAGTTGTACATAGAAGGTCCTCGATCTCTGTAGTCCGTATAGCGATTATTTCGTTGCGAGTCGTGAACCAAATCCTTTTTCTTATTGTGTTTTCTCGAAGGCAACCATACGATGCCGAATGTCGTGGATTTGCTTTTGGGGCTTGCATACGAGTATGTATCCTTCTTGGCAGACGTACTGGGTCCAAAAGTTGGTTTGGTTTGGACTGGAACTGCAGGTTTTACTTTGGTAGGGTTTACGGTGGCTGTAATTTTACCCGAAGTCTTGTTACCAAGTGGCAATCCTCCAGCTTTCCCTGTCCCATGTTTGACAGCGGGACCCGACGGCTTCTTCACAATTGGTGCCAGGTTGACCCTTGAAACGTAATTTCAGATACTTTAATGAATAAAAAAATCGAATATAAGTACCTATCTATATTACTGTGGATTTCTCTTGACAAACTTTAATTATCAAAATATACAATACAGTAAGAAAAATACGGATTAAAATCAATAGGTATGTAAGACGTTGTGCAAATCACTGACTGACTAACAGATTTCTGAGTGTACGAAAACAAGAGTCTCATCAATCAAATAGACATTATCGATTCCTTCCGTATTGAATTTAAGATTTATACATTCAACTATCATGTTAGAATTCCGTACTCTCTCACGGAATACCAATTTATTACGTTTTTTGTCTGTCCGTCAGTCCAGCAGACATCCTTTACTGCATCACCATCCAAAAATAATGAAGATTTTATGAGCTCTAAAAGTAAATTAAATAATATTTTATGAATTACAAACTTAATAGGGGAAGTATACTTAAAACACCTAATTCTACAACTCAACAATTCACCTGGGTCACAAAAGTAGACCTAATTCACCTACGTTCGTAGACTTTATTCACCTAAAGATATAGGTGAACTAAGTCTACTCACTATAGGTGAATTAAGTCCACTTGACGAATACCTACTAAATAACTCAAAGAATATATCGTAGCGCTAATAAGTATGAATATATTAAGCCTCGCATGGGTTGTTTCGTAATTAGGAACGTTTAGGTATTTCTATTTTGTCATCGTACAAAACGATCTGTTACTGAGATTGTGTGGATCTTCCAAGGTCACTATTAGGTTACAAAGAGTACTTTAAATCTTTTGAAGTCGTGAATTACATTGTAAATTTTAGCTACTTTGTAAACTAAGATCAAGAGTTTATAATGAAGAGACCTCCATTTATTAAAGACTGGACTACATCACTACAGTGACTATATTATCGTAAGATACCTACTATATAATAATAAAAAATAATAATAAACGATAACATACTCATCCCCGCAGTAGGATTCCCTGTGTCGCGGGTGGCATGACGACACAAATAACAAAACACCCATGACCCAAAAACAAACATTTATCTGTCACATAAATAACTGCCCCGGCCGGGAATCAAACCCGGGAAAAAAACTGAAAATAACTAGCTGTTTTACACACAGGAATTAATCTGTACCTACCCTATTGTTGGTGGTGCGGCGCAACATGCGCTATCCTACTGTAATTGGATACTTGCATCTCTAATTAAAATTGATTTTTACCCTACTCCGCTAGGAAGATTATGTTTTTTTAGGTTTAAGCCTTAGTATATACATAGACATACATACATGTATGTATGTGCGCCTGTATTTTGATTTGTATGTCCAGTTCTTTGGCTCGCCTACATCCTTACATCATTTTATTAATAGCTATCTGTGGTTTAGAAGTTAGGTTGATGTACACTTAAGTAAATACGGTGATACCTACTTCTATGTACACATATTGACGTGGCCCTATTGGCGCTCGATTGTATGCATACAAACGGTGTTTGTGCATATCTAAGGTACACGATCAGTTTGGCTCACTTGTTACACGAAGCTTGACTAGAAAGTGTGCATATTTAAAGAAGAGACATGAAACTACCACAAGATAGAGACTTACAGTAGTAGAACTCTCGTATGTCCTTCGTTTCTGACCCCTATGTTCGATAATACTTTAACGATTTTGTTCTAAAACATTTCCGACATCAAGTCGAATCTGTATCTCTACAACAATGTCTATGTATGTCTTTGTTTGAGCGCTATATAGAGTTTTACTACTGTTAGTCTCTACATTGTGATACTACTCAAAAAGAAGCAGATATCATTAAAAGTGCTCTCAGTGTTACGATACGGAAACAACCCAATTGGCTTGTTATTAGCTTACTGTACGAATAGGACGACGAATAATTGTAGAGACTATACAGACGGATGCAATGTAGCGCTTTTTTCTGATTGATTATTTAACTTAATAATTTAATTACCAATGAGATCACTTGGTTTTAGAGTGCGATAGTGTATTTAATTTTTATTTACCAAAAACCTACCGAAATAACTCAAGTGAAATGATAATGTGAAACTCTAAGAAGTACCTATCTAAGAAAACATATTATTATGTAGGTGTAGTGGACACCAACATAGAATCTATATTTCTAGATTCATTTCATCAGAGTCTAATAATATAATTATATCAGTGGACTCGGGTCGTGTCATATTAAGAAGATAGTAATGATACGGCTTCGTATAACTATATAGTTCCAAGTAATTTTATTATGCTTTACACAAGTTCTCAGACTTATTTCGTCTGCAGTTTTACACTTTTAGATAAAATTATGACGCTCCATAAAATACTCTTATTTATATAGGTAACTAGTCTGTCATATTTAATTTAAATATCTAAAATGCCATTAAGATTTTTATTCCTAATTGATCCCCACATCACCTTATCTATCAAATGCTTCTAAAATTTACCTTGTAGGCAGGCTCTTTATGGTAAATAGCGCACAGGAGAGGTATCACCCACTTTAAGTAATACTTTATATTAAGGATAGTAGGTAAAGTTTAGTTAAATATAGATTGAGAGGTACGAATTTATAATGGATTTATTAATTAAATATTCGTGAAAAATATTGAGCTGACTGTAGCCAGGTTCTCGATTCGCCAATGTTATTGCATGAGGCAACTGAATGATGCAACCATGCAGGGAAAACTTTAAAACGGGTGTTTAAAATTTTGGAAAGAGAAAGATATATAGTGGATCTCTATTTAGCAGTAAATATATTTCTTTTCTTTCGGTCATGAGCAGGGTTAACTGCTATCTGTCTGAGATTATAGTATCTACATTAATTAACAATATCCATTCCTGTTTTACGGAATTGTTTATCAAAGTTTATCGAAAAATGCTTATGCGGTTTTAACTGTGGTTATTACAATTTAGTTTATTTATAAAGAGGATTGTCTTGCCTACGACATAAGGTCTCAATGTAAGGATATCACGTCTCAGACGCGCTGTCAATCGATTTATTTAATATCTGATAGGTCAAACGTTAACAACATTTGATAATATTGCCACGATGACTATGATTCAATAACTTGTTCTTTCTTAATTACAAGAAAATCGGCAATGTTAGACAATTTATTTTTACAAAATTCTCTGATGATTTTAAGCGTTATTTATAAAGAAACCACACTAATAAAAGCGTTGGATGCACTTTCACAGTCTCTTCGAGTAATACGTACCCAAGTAAGATAATAAATAAGGTAATATAAGTCATAGTAACAATACATACGGTTTAGTTTTCTTTGAACTATGTTGTACTCCTCACTAATCGCCACGGAGCGGTCGAAGGCTTACACGTATTAGTTACAATAACAACTTTCGCACGCGTCTGCTCGTGTTCAGAGCGATCGAAAACTGACTGACTTCATTTCACAATTCACACACGACCATACTAGTACCCAACCGAGGAATTTACTGACGTCATTGCCAAACTGGCCCTAATGACCATCAGAAAAGGTCCACATTTATTCGTCATTTGGTAAATGTCGTGATCGTGATGCGTTAATTTATAATTTTCCTCTATGTTGTAGGCATATGGCACAGCTAAACAAAGTATTTAATAAGTTTTCTTTTTTGCGTCGTGAAGGTTTCAAATTACGAATACTTACATAAACCACGCAGTGGTTGCGTGTAATACGATATCAGTGTTCTCTTCTTACAGTGTTAGACAGCTGTTATGATGAATCATTTAATTAAAAAAATATATGCATTACTAGAAACCCCTCTTGCTTTGTTATAGAATGCTTCGGATAGGCAATCCCCATCCTCATAGGAAATCGGGGTTTAGACCCTGAATTGGAGTTGAACAGGCCTACGGTAAAACCTAAAGGATAGAGCAAACGAAAATGTTCACCTGAAAAAATCTTGGATATGCCTAGCACAGGGGTATTTTTAAGGTTGGATAAGATTTTTTAAGATGGACACTCAGACCGTAACATACTCGTATAGAACAATTCAATAATAATGTTCTGATTAATCCTCTGTAAATGTTAACTTCCTGGCAAGTCAGTAATCTTGTTAGATTATCGCCTTATTAGGCTGAAATATTTCATTGCGTCGGATTGCAAATAGTTGCCTAGCTGGGTTCAATTCCGTCATGGTACAACTTAGTAGGTATAAAACTGGAGTCTAGCATAATCAAGTATAACTTTTAATTTAAGGCCTGATGCTACTTTAATTTTATTATTACTAAAACTTCAATGCCGAAATTAAATAGAACTAATCTATAAGATAGGACTTTCTCGTCTTGTCATCTATAGATTTGAACTTATGGCAAACATCAGAAATTAGTATCAAGATTCAGATTACTATGAGCCTGGCGCAGACATCTGTTATTTGTCAGACTCAGACAGTATTACTGACAGTAGGGGAAAGCGGGCTAGAAAGATTTAAATGTAAGTTGTGCTGATACGAACATTTTCATAACAGAAAAAGATTTACCTCTAGCTCTTTCACCCTGTTCTCCCCGAATGAAAATTCCGAACGTTTGCGCCTGATCTTAGACTAAGCGAAATCCGTGGGGAAAATTGGACGTAACGTAAAGCTATTATTTATTTATATTGCTGCAATTTCATTATAGGTGTCTTAGCAACTTATTTGGGAGTTTGATGGAAAATCACGGCTGTTGACTTGTTTCTCGAGCAAGTTTGATGATTTAATTTGATCATGTAGGCCTATAGTTATAGTTTGATGAAAACGTGAAGTTTGTCAAGCAAGTTTGATCATTTACGAGCAAGTTTTATGGCTACGAATATTAGGTATTTATCGTTTGTGCGCAAAAAAAACTGTCAAATTGAGTTGTTGACGAATTAAAACGGGATGATTGAATAAAATTTGCATTTTGATCGCAATTTTTTTATTTTTATCGTAAAATAATTCATACACATTACAATCATAATAACTAAGTACATATAAGAATACAAAAATACAAAAAAAAACCATAAAGTAATCAGTCATATCGAACACTCACAGAATGTACCTATATGAGGTACCTCTTACCTTAGTTTACTTAACTAATAAAACTATTTTTACCCTAACTGAGATGCAAATTTTCTCTTAAACATAATCACGTAATCAATTGCGTAATAAAAACGTAAGTTACAAGAAATCGTAGGTTATAAGCGAACGAAAAACAACTTTTGTAGGTAAATATATTTTCAATTTGTTCGCAGGATACAAAGTAAATTATATGTCATGTTATCAATTCATCTTTTTATGATTGTTTCTTTTGCTTTGTATTTCTTTTATTATTCACATCACATCCTTTAAGATATACATACATATAAAAACACAGCGTACGTGTGTTTGTTACTGAATTCCTCCTAAACGCCTGGATTAATTTCAATACAAATATTATGAGGTATTATAGAGGGAACGAGTATGGTTTCGATTTCGAACCACAGGTGGACCTGGCAGGTGGTGCTGATGTCGAGATACTTTAAGGGACCATACAAACTCCATGCCGCCATTACAAAAGTTATCCTACATGATAAATTATTTAATCTACTAAGGGCCGATTTCACCAACAAAGAATAAGTCTTATACCAAGGATAAATCTGTATTTGTAATAGTAAATAACAGACTTATCCTTGGTATAAGACTTATTCTTTGTTGGTGAAATCGGCCCTAAAGGTTACATTAAAATGGAAGGTGCAGAGTAACTGATGTGGCCTGCCCAGTCTTCTAGTCCCTTAACGGAATCGTGATATATTTCCCAGTAACCCTGTATAATTCAAAGAAAATATTCGTTTGAATCTTGCATAGATTGCAAAATTAAGTAATCACTCATATCCTCATCTCGGCTACAATAACCATTATATTAATCGGCTATTTAAATCTCTATTCGGTATAGAGTCGTAACCATCACATAAAAATTGGGACCGAAATGTCAGTCGCTACTATATGCGTCTCTTTCTCTCACTAGTTTGTTTAAGTGTTCGAGAGAGAGGGAAGTATAATTGATGTTCTCTCTCTTTACTCCATGTAATCGAGTTATATGTATCGAATCGAATTTTTCATAACAATAATTTCCGATACTTTCAGTGACAGGTTTAAATAATTAAGGAAATATCACTAAACTACGCCTTTGATGGTTTTTAGCACCGCGTTTAGTTGGGTGGTATGGCACCATTTTATAATGTAAGGTTAGGGGGCCGTTCATGTATTACATAATCACTATAGGGGAGGGGGNTTCTGTCCTTTTTTTAATGGCATGGGGGAATCTAAAAGGTGATTACGTCAGCAGTAGTTATTTACGACAATCACCATCAATAAAAAAACATTAAAAGAATGATACATATAACAATGATCACGTAAATAATTGAGATAGATCTGTTTATGTAATACTTGAACGGCCCCTTATCTCGGAGTAGGAATCCACCCGGCACAAGTAAATCTGCAGACAGCTACAGAGAAACAAGTAACTAAATCGATTTTTAAAGCCTGCTTGGAATGTAAAGCAGCAGATAATATTTGGTCGCTGTATGCCATACACCATAAACATATCCTTACAAGTAGACTTAAACAAAAATTAACCTTAGACCCTTTGCACAAGACCCATTTTGAAACGCTACAAACGCGCGTCGTTAGCGCGTTTAAAAGATTTCTTATGCAAAGCCCTTACTTAATTTAAAAATGCATAAAAATACTATAATTTGTTCATTAGGTAATAACTAAACATTACTCTATTAATAGTACTTTTACGCCTGCTTAAGTAAAAATATTTATTAATAATAATTAATAATAAATTTAACATTAACACACAGATCATGTCATAATAATTATTAGTCACACAACTGGTTTTGGGCGCAAACATCCGGAATTTGCATCAGGTATCAGATTCTGAATTCTATGAGCCATCTGGAATTTGTCAGATTCTGTATTACTGACAGTAGGGGAAAGCGGGCTAGAAAGATCTAGAAGTAAGTTGTGCTGATACGAACATCTCCATAACAAAAAAGATTTATACCTGGCTCTTTTAATCACGTTGAAAATTCAGAATCTGAAAATTGCGGACATTTGCGCTCGTCTTTTATAACATCAGTTATTTTGAAATTAAATTTCATGTCAGTCAAAAGAATTAGTAATCTATTGTAATCGAGTTTTAAAGTTTGTTAACCACGGTTTGTTTGAAAACCTATTCCAGGATTTAAGACGGGTAAATAATATCTTAGTAACATGTTTCATCCTAGCGTAAGAAACAATGTTACACTCAATTGACTCAAATTGTCTTGAGGTCTCAGTAAACTTGATTTTTTATTGTTACATTTCAATTTGTTAACGTACACCAATTGCTTTAATTGCTTCAATGCTACAGTTCAAAGATCAATGACTTCGATTAATCGGATATTTTCCGTCCACCTACACACATTTTTAACTAGATCTCTAGATCGTCTATACTCATACAAGGTTATTTTTTAGATGAAGACGATAATTAAATATTTGTCGAGTATTTCAAGCTTTTTTATAAACCACGCGATCGACTAAGAAGACTTTTATTATAATGCGAACTGCTGTTAAAGGTCAATAACCTCACTCCCTTATCAGTAGGTAAGACACTTACTATAGTTTTGAGAAATTTCGTACTTTTCTCTCTCAATTTTTTCAACGGTTTGTAAACATTTTTGTTTGTTTATGACATAATTTAAACATTAATCCATCCTTCATTGAAAAAATAACCCTGTATAATTCAAATCTTACATACACGATACTACTTACTGTTAAGACTTAAAACATAATAGTTTAAAACTGCCCCTAATTAGACGCTAATAAAGGTATTAGATCTTTGGGTCGTCATTAATAAAGACCTAAGATTTATCTATAATAATGATTATAAAATAAAGTTAGCACAAACACAAAAACATAGAACATAAACTAATACTATACTTTGTTCAAACATTGTACGGCACTGTGGGCAGTAATAAACGACCCGTCATACAAATTGCGATTGCGACAGTTTCTATTAAGAGATATTATGTCATTGAAGAGTTCTGTACATCAGGGATTCTTAAAGTGGGTTCCTCGGGACTTAGGGGTTCCGTATACCAGACGTCAGGGTTCCACAAAAATTATATTCCACTTAAAGCCGAAATAAAAGGTCAACTTCGGGGAATTGGTGAAATGTAGCAGGGAAAAAAGACGTACGACGCAAATAAGATTAAAATATGGGGTTCCTGAAAATAAAAGGTACTTTGTAAGTGTTCCCATTACCTTTAAAGTTTAAGAACCCCTGCTCTAAGGTTTCACAAATTATCTTTGTCTCAAAAGACTTTCAAATTACTAATCTTAAGGGACTCCGTAAGTGACCATGAATGACCAATAAAAAAAAACGCTAACACACTCATACCCCCTCAGTAGGATTCCCCGTGTCGCAGGTGGCATGGACAACACAAATAACACCCATCACCCGAGAACAAACATTTTTATCTATCACATAAATATCTGCCCCTGCTGGGAATCGAACCCGGGACCCATCGCTTCGCAGGCAGGATCACTACCAACTAGACTACGGGGTCGTCTAATAGATGTCGCTAGTAAGAAACTCTCGTGCTGCCATCTTATAGATAACTAGAAATACTGTATAATGTTTCGTATCTCATTTCCTCCCACGTAATGTATTTGTCTGTCTCTTTTTACTGTCGTTTTTTCGTTTCATCGACATCAAATCATTTTCATTTGCCATACACGAACAGCTTGAAAAACTGTGTATACGTATACACAATCGAGCATATCGTGTGTTTCTAGCAAGACAACGACAGCTTGAAGTAATCCGTCTATGTCCAGCTTAAGAGATTGTACTGTAAGGGCTGATATGCAAGTATGGGGCATGTATAACTCCCTCTATTGGTTACGCTTACGACATAATGTAATTAGGAGTCAATTCCAGACTCTCTCCTATTTTTGTTTAATTATAATAAAATTAGTATAATACTTTCATTACGTATACTAAGCTTATGTTACTGAGATATAAATTGCACTAAACGCAATAAATGTACGGCATTCAAAACTATTGAAATCAAACTCAAAAATATGCTTCATTGGATATGCATTTTTTAAATAAATGTCCAGTACTTGTGTATAGCAAACGGATAACGAATTTTTTTTTTGACGAAAACCTTAAGTAGGTTCGGACTAACTTTGGACTTTAAATTTAAGAAATCAAACATAATGCCCCGTTTACAGTTAATAATATTCAACATAATGAATTATGACCGAATTGTCGCTTTATAATAACTACTACTTTTATTAAACAGCATATTCGTGCAACTAACAGTAGGTAAAAACAATTAAGTTTATGTATTTCAGAACTGTTGCAAAATGCAGAGTCTACGCAATGAAAAATAAATTTTGTATAAGTTCGCAATGCGTTTTAGTGAAATGAGTTTTATGAAACATTCAAAAGATATCATATACTAAACAGCACATTTATTATGCCGTTTTTTAGTAAAAATTTATGTTTTATAGCGCTTTTATAACAGCTAAAACAAAATTGCTTCTAAAATGGAAGTCAAATCTGAAGCAGATTGTAAAACGCCAATAATTTTGAACACCGTAACAACCGTCTAGTCATTATAGCATAGTGTGTTTGTTGGCTACAACTCTCTTCTTGAAGCGTAAGGGCAGGATGCGTTTCTTCTTCTTCACTCCGAGATGGAGAAGAAGGTTCTTGGCTTCAGCAAGAGTGGCTTTGTCGGTGCCTTCCTCCACTCCTGACACAAACCCGCTCTCGGGGCGGGACAGAGCTGGCGTGGTCTGCAGCAATGAAAACCACCGGTCGATCTTAGCACTCGAAGACAACTGAAAAAGCAATAGTTTAAATAATAAAAGTGTATTGTTCTAGATGATTCTCAATGTGGTCCAGGTGGACCCCCAGGAGGTCAGGGGAGACTCGATGGGGGTCTACTTTGGAGTGAAACAAATAAGGGGGTTCACGATTTGTAATTGGGGGTGCACGAAGATGAACTAAAACGTAGGCTTGACTTTGTTACTAGTATCTAGTAGTACTAGTCAGTACTAGTCAGTACTAGTCATTTGGGTGTCCACGAAGATGAATTAAAACGCATGCTTGACTTCAATGTTGTAGGTACAATATTCCCAAAAATGCATACGTCTGTTTGGTCACAGAGTCAATCGGTACCTATCAGCAAAATTTGGAAAGTGCTCTATGAGAAAAAAGTTTGAGACTTCTGATCTAGACTATAGACTTTTATATGTGTTTTGTATTTATTTATTGTCATTTAGGAAAACAGAAATTTCAACTGCTTATAATGGGGGAGGGGGGAGTTATAATGACAATATAGCCCTCATCACTCTCACATTGGAGACGTATCCAATGACATCTTACTCGTTGATATTCGTCAAGCAGATTCTGTAGAGAGTGCCAAATAAATGGATATCAATACATTGTATACACACGAAAAAGCTGTTGACAGTGCTAAATGTAATTAAAATAAGACTCGTTTAGAAACTGTAATAGTTAACGGCTTTAATGGGTTGAGATTAGATCTCATCTCATCTCTCATATCATCTCATCTAATTATAAAGACGAGAGAATACTGGGTTTTAGTTTTATGTCTTTTAAATACATGGTGTAAAAGATATTCCCTCTTATTTCTGAATAGTGCGCGTAATGAAACGAGAATACTAAAGTCCTTACCCGGTATCTTACAAAAAAGAAATCATGTGAAACTCTTATCATTTCCATAGATAAAATCTGTGCAAAGAACTTGGTAAAACGAAATAACTTTTTATGTTTCGCTATTATAGGTCGTTCAAAAAGCGTGATAAGTACCTAGGCAAAAAGAAAACGATTTTATAAATTTTTCCGTTCTGTTTGTCAACATGTTTTCTTTATTTTTTGGGTTGTACTTTACGTTTTGTAAAAGTAGTTCTACCGTACACATTTCCTTTGCCGTGAAAAAGTTTACTTTTTTATTTAAATGCACATAATTTGTCGTATTCGATTTTTTAACCACATCTCCATTATCAAACATACAAAAACGACATTTATAAAAGTTATCGACGAAACGTCACTTATAAAAGTTATCAATTTATCTTACTCCGATCCTATGATAATTCCTAATGTGAAAGACAAAGACATTATAATTAAGCCTAAGTTTGTGTGTCCTAACCTTTTCCTTAGACGACGCCCGCGGCTTAGCCTGCGAAAAGGTAGTTTGAAAAAGTACTGGATTCATCTTAAGGGAACCTACAATCGGGATAAAATCTATGCTTAGTCCTATTCCTGGATGCGAAACGTGAAACGCGGACGTGTGCCAAGTTTAAGCTTGATCCGTTCAACGATTAGATCATGAAGGACTTGCAAACATCCAAACATCTTCGCAAACTTTCACATTTATAATTTTAGTAGCATAGGCAGATAAAGCTGAGCATGATGAATGGAACCAACCTGCCAGTGCATACATTTATCTTCTTGTCTGTCTTAGGGAGATCCTTCTCAAGCGAGTAACTTACTGAGGCACTGGGAAATATGGATTACATTGTAGCAAGGTGACGTAGTTATGATTCTAGGTTGCATTATTGCTGCTGCATATTCAGTATTCGTTTATACGTCCTCTTAAATAGTAAGGAATTGAGTTTTACAGCCATTGAAGGTGTGAGCAATGTAGTGTGGAAGACAAAAATTTTTTTTTACTTTTTTCATCAACATGGCAGATTGGCAGGTATATCCGTTGTTCATTTATTTTCTTCTTCAACGCATTAATGACCCACTGCTAAGGACTAATCTCTCCTCATAACTGAGGAGTCCTAGAGCATACCACCACGCTGCTTCAGTATGTATTAGTATTAGTAGCCTTGTGTTGAATGTTTTTAAGCCGCCTGAAGGTCTCCGACATGGCTTAACCACTGTCATTCAACGATAGTAGCCAGGGCTTATGGCTTAGGGTGTCAACAGAAGCACGGAAAGGTTAGATATCATCCAAACACTATTCCACCTTGCCTACAATTCCTTAAGTTCATCGATCACTTAGGATCGACGAATGCCGCCGGTTTACGAGCGCTTCCATTATTTCTTTCCTTTTACCTCAGCTTTCTTTGTACGCAGTAAAATATTTTCTTGCAAATGTCGTTTTTCAGTTATTCCCGATTCCCGATTGCGATTGACAATAATGAGATGATGTTTTACTATCAACATAAAGGTCTATTTACCTACTTCTTACTACTAGGAATAGGGTTGTCACGTACATGTTTTTTTTAGATTGATCGCGATTCAAAATATTTTTGGTACAAGGAGTTTACTTAGAATTGGTAGGTACCAACTATACAATTGAATACATATAACTACTTCTGAATTTCAATGTATAATTATATCGTGCAAAATATTCCAATTAGTCGGCGTTTTGTCATAATCGAGTTAAATAATATTCCATCTCTATATCAGTTTGTCTATAGAATAAATATGCAGCATTACTAATTTTATTTCCAAAAATCTTCTAGTACCTTTTCTTTCAGAAATCTGTCTAGATTATTACCTGTCTTATGTCTTGTCTGTAGTGCAACATAATTATGTATTGTTTTAGTCTCAGTTTATCAGTGTTGTAAAAGATTACCTTTTGTTTGATCAATTGGGCTTCTTCAGACTTCTTGGAATTCAGAATGGTTTAATCACTAGACTAAAATTAACTTCAATATTGACAAATTCATGATGTTATCAATTACTCCCCCCCTGTTTATTTTAATAGCGTTGACCATAATACATGGAACAAAACGTAATGTATAACTCATTCCTTGTATATGAAACGAATCTACAATCTTTTGTTTGACATAATTAGCTATGGATGAGTTCCGGTTGTCGAACGGGTCTTCATGTATGAACAATACATACACGCAAACAATTTCACATAGAGGATACCTGTATAAAATGATACAACATTAGACATCACAATCTATTTATTGTTGCTCGACTATCCATTTGTGTTTGCTTTTGTTCAACTACGACATACACTGATAATTGAATACAACATCTATTGAAACAACAGTTAAGTTTCTATTACGATTAAACTGACACAACATTCTGGTGTTTAGAGCCATAGAACAAACTACTATCTATACAGATGGTTCAATATACGAAGACGCGTTAGGTCTTAACAGTGATCCTAGGCGCGCACTAGGCGGCTAAACGAACATTTTAAATTGTATGGGAGGCACATAGGTAGCCACGAATTCCTTACATATTTTGCTGCCGCAGCCTGATTGCCTATTGCGCGCCTACACTAACAGTTGTTGACATATTTGTAGACAATTTTCCATAAGATGAAAACAATTGGGGATTATTAGAGATTTGTTGAAGTAAAATCATCAGCAATAGGCATAGCGACAGTATTAAATATTAAAAGATTTAAGAGACAGATTCAGTTTTATTTAAAAAATTGAGATTCATTAGATTTTCAATAAAGAAAAAAATAAAAACTCGATGTTGGCCATTTTGATTCAAACACGAATCACGTCACATGACGTCACACTTATGAAAAAAAACTTTACTGTGTGTCGCTAAACATAAACTCTATGAATGACGTTTGGTTTATTAATGCGAGACTTCAGAGTGGACGCCATGACAGCTGCAAACTTTTTTCGCGCGCTATTGAAAAATATCAGAAAATTTGCTTTAAATTTTGTTAAACTCAAGTTTATTACCGAAATAAGGTTTTTTTTCGTAAAAAGTAAACGTGAATTTACATAACGAAAGAGGATTTTAAAATCTGTCGTCATGCCTATTCATTCTTACCTTCTAAATTTGTTATAGGGCTCTTAACAATACAGATTGAAGCTTTGAAATCTACTGACATCGAGTATGTTTATTATATTGTAGCATTGTAGGTTATTTAATATTGTAGAACACCATTAATAATTTTTAATGATGGTATTCAATGAAAAAAACATTGTTATCTCGATAACATACAATTATATGGAATAAACAAAAAAGGAAATTCTTTACTAGATTTTAGGCTTTTAGAAACTTTGAGATTAGAAGCCATTTGGCAAGATTTAAGGACTTAAAAAATGAAATGTAATTTTATAAGGACGTAATAGATAGTTGTGAATGCAAATTACAAAATTCAAACGAATTCTTGGCATGTACTTATATCTTGATTAGTAAAATGGTAGTTAGCTTCGAAACGGGTTTCGCATCAAATACCATCATTTACAATTTTGATCACAGCGTAAAGGAGACAGTGAAAAGGACACACAGAAATAGACACATTCTTTTGATAGAGTCAGAGCATTATTGAACTCACGAAATGCCATTAAATTGAAAATACAAAGTACAGTTGCCTTTAATAGGCTTACAGCCTTCGATTTTGTTCTACTTAATTAGAGACACGGTTCTGTCTGAAAGGGAAATCACTCTGTTCAGGGTAATTAACAACAACGTTCTTAATAAAGCGACATTAAAACATTTAGTTTTATGAACTTATAAAAGTAATTAACAAAACTGACATAACACTGGATTTTGCATATTACTCCACTTACTCGTATCATAGATCAGAATTAAGAAACGTAACCAATTTAATCTTATGCGTCCCAGAAATACTAAACAAAGTCAGTTTGAAAAAACACATGAAGGTAAAACTGTCATTTCAGTCACAATTGTAATGGAGTAATAGACAACTTCGCCCGGTAAATTACCCATTTTATTCATCGTAATCGTAACAGGTAGAACAAAATCGAAAAACTGGAAGAGGCAATACAAATAGATAGGAAAACAGGAGGTTGTAGTTTCATCGAATTAGTTTAAGTTACAGTATAGGTATTAAAGGTAGGTACATCAATGATAGACGGTAGGTACACATTCTAAAATCTTAATCCTATAATATTGTAAAATACTAGAATACATGTATAAAGTGGATAGATTTTCTTTTCGGTACAATTGGGAAATCGGGTATCTAAACAATGTACATTTGTTAGCGATGATGTTTCTATAATTTCAGGATATATGGATGATGTCAACAACATGATGACTTATACTGCTGACAAAATGTACATTATTATAGCCCTGGTGTATACATTTGAAAGTCTACATATAAGTGACAATAATCGACTATAAATTGCAATGCTTCAAATCTATTCTAAAAGCGATAGCTATATTTATAAGCGGAAAAAATCGAGCTGATTTTACATAAAGCTCATATAAACTGACTAGATTGAGTAAATAGTAAACCAAACGGTTTTTTTCCGCTTAAAAACAATATATGTCCAAACGAGAAGATATACGCATTTTGTGTAGCTTCGTGTAGATACATTTCGTCTAATGAGATAATGTTAAAATATGCGTATTTAATAAAAAGTAGTTAAGGAGTATGTCGATCGTCCTGAACGCAGGCTAGCAAAATGTTTGAATAAAATTAAATAGTTTTACAGTAACTAAAAAGATAAACTGACCGTTTAATAATTTTATCATAAGGGAAGAATTTCACAGTAAGAACACGAGATCACAGTTCCAGAAATGTAAAATCGATAAAAAAATATATTTAGGCAAAAATTTCCGTAAATCAAATTTTAATTTTATGAATTACACCGAATCACACAAAACGCAAGTAGATCAACTCGCGTGGCAAAGTCAAAACAGTTAATCTTTAAGATAATACTTTAAGTTACCAATCATATAGTTAATGATTCAAAATTGTTTGGTCATTATGTCCATCGAAATCCGACTGAGTCACAGCAACAGTACGAGTATAATCGTAAAGTTCGATCATTTTAAATCACTATCTATTTGAAAGATTACAAAGCTCGATAGACACTGAATTGTACACATATAATACTTAAGTAATATCGTTAAATACTCGTACATTTACGATTTAAATGATAAATAATTTGACTACAGATTGTCGAGTCACTTACTATAATGTTGTTAGTTCTGTCCGTGGAACGAAAGTATCAGCAGCCTCATTATTGTTCCACGATTTCCATCTTTAAGGCGCTTGTACATTTAAGATATTTTGTCTTTTTGGTCATTTCACACAACTCAGACGGATTCAAAATATGGGCTTTTCCTTCACTATGTTCGTACCTTTACCATTTCACCTATCATTGAGTTCCATATCTAGTTCCTTTTGAACTTTATTCTTGTGATGTCTCAAATTACATTTTACAAGCTTCCCAACTAATAAGGTATGTTAATTTACAATTTCAATACCTTCTAAACCTGTATAGACAAGTTAAAATATTAAATATTGAATTTATGCTTTGGTCCATCCTTAAGTATGTTACCCAATAGCATTTTGGCACAACATAACACTTTGGCGTTATTACTTCGAAATATAGTTATGTTACGTACTAAATTGGTAATATTTAAATTAGGCTTACTATTTGACTAAAATAACAATAAAGTAAATGTACATTGTATGTACAAAACTAAATAACTATACCATCTGCGTATTAAATAGATGGAATTCCGAAGATAGTATTTTCAGAACCGTTCGTTGACGTAATAATAAAGAAGTATTTAAAAATAATTTATATTTAAATTACAAATTTACAACACAAAACAGTCATTTCTTTGACTCACTTCTTACCTCTTGTTTAAAGCTCAGATGTTAATAATTATAACAATCCTACTAAAACCTTCACCTAGTCACTTCATTTATTCTTACCATTTTATGCCGCACTCGAGAAATTATTTAATTTAAGGTTTTAGAACCATTTTCGTATATACGGTTACGTATAATAAATATTTAGAAAATTTGACACTAATTGTTAGTTATATGCTATTTATACGCCGTCTTATCATGCTTATTTCCAAGCCCCATATTTGAATGCTCATCGTTTCATTCTTAAATCCCCCATTATACAATTTACCAGTCATTATTTATTAACGACAATCTCCCAGCTTTATCTTAATTTTAACGACGCAATCTAGATAATTCAATTTGGATGAAATTGTCTTTGAAACAAGAGGAACCCGTCTGTTTGGTTCGTTAAAACATACGACCCGACTGACTCTCTAAATAAAAAAGCTCGTTTAAGTACGTCGATTTTAAATTGAAGCTCTTAAATTTAGCGAAATATAAATTGTTTACCTTGCGAACCATTTACCCTTGTTTCTGTAGCTGGGAGATTGTCCTCTAAAATATGAATTATTTATTCATATTTTTGGAGAATTAAAAGTCAGTCGGTTGTATTTTAATTAATAAAATGAGAGATAGAATAAATTTATCGTAAAGAGTTTAAGTTAATGGCGTGTCAGAAAATTGCTAAAATATAATATATATATTATGAGCAAAATAAAGTAGCAATATTGAAACTAGCAGTGGCGATAAATGTTTTATCCACTGCCTCTGTTTCGTTATCATATAGTTCACTGAAACAATTTTGATCTCCCACCTAATTCCATAAAATATCGCTTAAATATGCTAATTTATATCTGATTAAGATATGGAAAGATATGTCAAGGGGTGGTAAGTAAGTAATTTATATGCAAAATATTTTTGGACTAGGAAATGTGATATGTCAAATTATCCGTTTAAAATAATATCTATTAAATAACCTAATATTTGTGCCATGAAATGTAGTGAATTACTGAACTTCATAATAAAATAATGCAAGGAGTTAACAATTGAATTTAACGAAACGATATTAACACTAAATTCATAAGATATGACTTGAAACTAAGCTAACATAACTTAAAGTAATCGGTGAAGTTGATTTACTTGGTCGTGTGGCGAGTCCACTGAGCTCGCAGCGCCGACATCAGCTCGCTGCGGTTTGGTACCTTCTCGCTGGTAGTGCGAGTGATGGCAGTCGCTGATGCCACTGATTGCTCCGGCACGCGCAGAGTATTGTCGTTCGATGCCTTCGAGGTCGACGGTTGGGGCTCCTCCAGGACATCAGACGTGCTCTCAGAAGGGCTCACTGGCACAATAAGCCTGATACGGCCATCGTCTCCCTTCGCAGTCAGAGTCGCGTTGTGCGACAGCGGCATTATGTACGGCACACCATCTTCAGAGCTGTTGTCGTTCGACGAGTCAGAGGAGCTGTCGCTGCTGCACAGCGAGACCTGCGATTGTCCAATGCTCATGCGCTGAGTCCCCGAGATCAGGATTTCGGTCGAGTCGAACTTGTCTTGGTACACTTTGTGGTTCAGGAGGCTAGCCAGGTCGTTGCTGCTGTAGTGGTTGGTGAGGGGAGCGATGTTCGGGAAAGCGTTGGTGTTCTGGTAGAATTGCTTGTGCGTGTTCGGGTCGGGTTCGGGGCCGTTGACGCCCATGTCTTGGAACTTGGCGATCAGGTATTCTTGGATCTCCTCGTTCGACATTCCGCTGAAGTTGAGCGTGGAGCTGGGGCCGTTGGTGGTGATGGTCGGGATGTCGTTCATGGTCGTCGACGTCTTCACAGTGTTGTTGTTGATGGCGTTCTCCACGCTCTGGCTCTTGGTGGTGGTGATGTTATTGTTGTCGGCGGTGAAGAAGGTGATGAGGTCCTCGTTGTCCGCGTTCGGAAGATTTCCATTGGCCTCGATCTTATTCTCCTTCTTACCTCCGACATCGGTCTGCTTAAGCAGCATTAAAAAATAATAAGTATTAAAATCACAACGTAAATTACAACATTTTAGGTTCTAGCGAGTACTTCATTAATTACATACAAGCACGCCGTAAACAAGGCTCTATTGTGTTAACGTGGAGTGTGATTAAAGGATTCTCTGTAAATTAACTCTCTGTACGTAAATATGTAATTAATTCAGTTCCGAACACTTGTTAGTAATCCTGTAATCATTTAATTACTGTATTACAAATATCATGCGCTTCTGACACAAATAGTGAAGGAATACAAAATGCATGCTGAACAACATCAAATTAATAACACATTTATAAAACAAAGCACAAAGTACAAACATTTGAAATTAACTTAAATTCCTAGTGTTTGTGTGGTATTTATTATACGATAAAATAATTCAGAAATAGTCAACACTGCATGGTATATTAATATTTTTTTATTATCAGCGTATTTTGTGACACAAACACTAAAATTACATTGCAGTGACTAATAGGCTTTTAAATGCAAATTAATAAACAATCCTCAAAAGGTACAAAGCGGTAAATTAGAACATGTAAAACACAAAATATTTATTTAACAAAGAATTAAAAAATAAATCATTTGTTTACATTTAAATTAGTTTATAAGAACGTAAATGAAAAGCAAACACAAAATGGATAAGTATCATATTTGATTAAAAGAATCCAAAGTGATTAACATAAAAGTTTAGGCAAAACAAACTATGAATAGTGAAAGGAATAAACTGAACAAAAACTATAATGAAACGAGAGAGTTTTATAAAGGCAGAAAAATAATTATTTAGCGATTCGCTGTTGCTTTTATAACGTTAACTGAGATAATATTTCGTTTCTGTTTATTAACGAAAACTTATTGAAATTATTTTAATAATTATCTGCTATTATTTACGAAATAGTAGGAGATAATGAAATGGATATTTTCTTTTTATCTCTTAGTTTCATTTTCTAGAGAGTGTGGGTGGTACGAATAATGTTTTATGAGAAGAACAAAAATTAAGATAAGAAAATGGGTATATTTTTTAGCGGAATTTAAAGAGATGTTTAATAAACTCATTTTATTTTCATTCAACAACTGATTGTGAGAAATAAGCTTTTGTAAACTGATTAATTATACAACTGAAAAAGTGATCAATAGTGAAGAACAAAATCATACTGATTAAAAGGTTTAAGCCACATGAAATGCAGCAAACGTATAGCAGACAACAACCATGCAACTGATAATAATAATTTTTAGAGTGAAACTGATTTATGAAAATTAGTTGAATTTTGTGATACTACTATTTCTTCTAGACTATTTAATTTAATAATATATAATGTTACAAAACTTTAAAATTTTCTGGAGTAAAGAGAAATACAAAATGAAAAACAGCCATAATAATTTTGTATCTCAGTTTCACTCAAGGATCGGGATAAAATGCAACAACATAAACAAGACTCATTTACTAACGAAGTTGAGAAACTATAATAGATTTAAAAAAAAAAAGTGGTTGTCATAGTTTAGTATTAATGTATAAGAGCTATTAATTCGTTAATTAAATATTTTCATGACATTTTGACGTAGTAAAAATCACTTTGTTTCAAATGTCTCACCTTAGTCATTAGCTATTGATTCTCATAGATTTCAGTTTGTTTTACTATTATGAAGTTTTTCAGCTAAGCTACCTACTACTACTATTTAAGAATATTGAATCAGTAACATGTATTTTAATCTCGCCTTTACTCACTATAAATGAGGACCTTCGATGATGAGTTAAGTATAAATCGAAGGTTATCTAACCTCAGACGAGAACATTGTATGCGATTATCCTATGCAATCACTCTCCATACAGAGTTTGTATAAAAAATTGAAACTCATTTATAAGCGTTCTCGGTACAAACAGTTTGCTTACATTGTTTGCCTAGGGGAGGCTACAAAGCGATAATAAAATTTGTTCTTGTTTATTGTCGCTCATAAATTTTATATTATTTGGTCGTATTTATTATGTAACGATTAATAACTGATTCATTGTTGAACTTTTCTCCTACGTAATAAGAAGTTCGATGGAATGACAAAGAGATATCTTTAACCATCTATTTATCTTTTCTGTACTTAAACTCGTCAAAGCGTTGCTAAAGTTTGAGCCTTAATCAATATTGTTTTACTGGTGAGATTAGATTTCTTCTTAGAATAATAATAAGAAGGTACGATGGTCATCAATTATAATCTTCTTCTAAATTTTGTCATTTGTATTCAAATATTTGTCAAGACTAGTTCATTGACTAATGATATCTTAGGGAAGTTCTCAAGTTACTATTTAAGTTAGCCGTTTAGACAAAGCAATTGTTACCTAATAAACTTGATTATCCTAGTAAATGAGTCTTGTTCGGTGAAAGATTGAATCATACACACCTGTGGCAACATCGTGAGCTGCTGAGCGTTGATCGGCCGCGGAGATTCCATCTCGCCGTCATGGAGATGGCCAATCAGGGCTGCTATGTGATCAATTAGCTCTCTGTTATGAACCAACAGTTGGTGGGTACGAGCCTGTAAGTAAGAGATTGCGTTCTGAACTTAAAATAGGTCACAGTGAAGTTGTGGCTACTGACAATACGGTTGGTTACAATGATGCTTTCGAGGGCAAATTCTCCGTAAAAGCAAATTCGCTCTGCGCTGCATGCTCTGTGTTGCACGCATGAACAAAGGTATATGTTATATCGGAACATAGTAGCAACATTAGATATTCGAATTTGACGGCGAATCGACTTGGAAATTGACAGGATCCTTGCTCCGAAAAAGACAGTAGCTTTGTGTTGTTCGGAGTCCAAACATTACAATGTTTGTTTTTTAGTCGAAGTTATTTTGTAAGTTCAGATTTGTAGTGGAATTGTAAGTGCGGGGGAGTGAATGTGTGAACGTAAGTGTATTTTAGTACTATTTACTCGATTCCAAAATATTCATCGTAAATATAACAACAATAAATTCTGTTTCTCGATTCGTAACGCAATAAGGGTTGTGAGTATTTTTCAACGCGCAATCGTTTCACACAATTTTATTTCTTAAAAATCAGTTACTAATGGCAATAGGTATTACTATCACCGTTTAAATTATCTTTCAACTGTTCTTCAACAGGCATAGCAAGCGGAGGACTTTGTGTTAAGGATGAATGGAGCCCTCTTTATACAATTGACATTATTATAGAGTAGATGGACAATTTATCGTGTAGGTACCAATTAACCAAAGTATGATACGTTATTAGGCGATCATGTAGTAATGAATGGGAGATGACCCTTATTGAATGCATAGTACTGAACGTCTGCTAGCATTGAATTATGATTCAACACAGGTGGATATGGTCCAGTGCCAACATGAGTGAGCTTATGTGTCCCCTAATGTCGTTTTGTATTTATATCTATTAACAAGCTTCTATTTTACTATATGTAAGTTGTTCTTTGAGAGTTTCTAAATAGATGCACATTACTTTACTTTAGCTACAGAATTAATTACGCAACAAGAATGTAGGTTAAATAGTTACATTAAAGTTTCTAGCGTAAAAGAAAATAGGTTGAGTAAAGATTAAAATATTCCATATTGTCATCCACAAGTATGTAAGTACCGACATTATTATCATCTACAATGCTACTAAAATATTCACCAACGAGGGATTACATTAGGGATATATTAAATACTTAAAGATTGGACACCTAAAGAAACACATACTATCAGCATGTCATAAAAACGCCCGCTCAGCAAAATCTAATTAGAGGATGAATGCATTAGTTATATGACTGTTAATTAAAAATCTATGTGTCACAGTCGCAAAATCGCAAGGCTTTCGAGTAAATAGGATAAAGTTTTTTTTTATTTGTTTTGGTGGTTATTTAATTACGTTTACAGGGAACTGTGCAATAACTATTTTTTATATCTAGAACAATTGCTATCAACAGGGATACGAAACCAACTGATCATCAAGTTTGGTACGTATGTGGTTATTGTTGCCATTCCAAATTTAAACATATGACTTGTTTCTAATGGTAATAGTCACTACTGGGATATTGCAACCTAAACAAAAAAAAGATGGGGTTGGTGGGAGTTTAAGTATTTAATAATCTCTAATTCCATCTCTTCAGGTATATCGATTATTGAAAGCCCTGCTTAGAACAGAAAAGGCTGGGTGTAGTTACCTCCTTTTGACGAGGTGCATTAGGAGTAGAGGAAGTTTACTAAGGCTAAATGGTGAATTGAAGACTTGTTGCGCTTAGCTGTCAATCAATAGCGTAAATCCTATAGGGTAATTAGAAGACTCTAGAGTAGATACTATGAAATATAGAATAGATTTTGTACACTTTAAAGACCTATCTATCCATAAGACAGTTCTATAAATAAACAGATCTATCTTTAGACAGATTCCACGGGATCTTCTCTACAATATACGGGTTAATGTACGAACTGCAAATCTAACGTAGATCCTTACCTGAGCCTCACAGCGAGCAGTTTGCTCGACAGCAAGTTGGTTCCTCAACAGCAGCAGCTGAGCGACAGCAGCTCGAGTTTGCTGCGCTTGCTGCTCCAGCTTCTCTCGCAGCAACTTCACTTGGTGCTGCGTGCTCAGTGCAGAGGAGTCGCCATCTGGCACGCTCAAGTCTATCTTGGTGACGCACTCCGGCAAGTCAGCGCTCAAGTCGGGAAGGTCTGGTAAGTTGATGGTGGGGACCACTGGGTTCTGTAAAACACGAGAAATTACCAATCGTTGCATGTCAACGAAATCTGAAGTATGCTCCCTCGGATGGACGGATGATGTGAATATTATCATGAATGTATGTCGTCTACAGTAAAGAGTTTAGCATTTTTAACAGCAAGTACACAGTTCAGAGACCATTACCTGGGGAAATTGCCTCATGCTTTGTTTAGTAAGGCGAATGAAGAGCAAGGGAAATACGAGTAGGATGGATGCCATCCCTTATATCTTGCTATTAATACCCTAAATTTTTTATGCCTTAATTTACATTAAATACTTTGAGTACAAAGAAATGTTTTGATCTTGTTTTTAAATAAAAAAAAATTAAGTTTTAGTTCTTGAAACCGGAGGTTTACTTTGGGAATTATCAATGTACTTGTATCTTGTAAGGCAAGCCGACTAATTTCATTTTCGTTAACACTTTTCAAAGTATAAAATAGGAGTTCTTTTAGAAATGCTCTGAGCGCAGACTTTGTTAGTAACGTATCTAGACCACAAATTGAACCGCACAGATCTATGAAGTTTTCTACCTTAGCTTTCGCAAGTTCGTTAGTGCATTGAAGCGTATTCTCCCAATTAAGGACAGTTCGTAAGACTGGGAACTTTTTAAAAAATTGCCGTACGAACTGGGTCATGAAGAATTTAAAATTGTAAGAAAAGTTCTCAATACCTATCTACGTACCTATAGTTAAGCTTTCTGCATTATTCAGTAGGTTGAATTGGAAAGAATATTTTCTCCAACGTATGTTTAATTTAGCGGTAACCTTAGGCAAATGTGGATTTTTGTAATTCGAATGCTATTTATAATATCCAAAATGTTACTAAAATAAAATTTCCTCTCCATATAAAATCTTTTTCAGTCCCATCGAAACCATACGATATTGACAGTTGTTGATTGTTTATTTTACAAGGAAATACGTGGTTTCATTGTACGTCCAACGCGACTGTCGAATCTGGAAATATACGCTATATTTTATGTCTATTAAATTTCCATTCTGGTAATGTTCAATTCATTAAAAAAAAACATTTATTCATATGAGTTACAATGATACACTTATGCACGTATTGTTTTTTAATTTACTCCCGTTTCGTAAAGGTGCTTCGATATCGAGGATAAGGAGGGGGAAAAGAATAATTATACAATCATTTTTATGACTTATACCTATGTATAAGATGTGCGGGGGAGTTTCTTTCCCCTTTCTTCTCCTCCATATTAAAGCACCTTTACGAAACGGGGGTAGATTCAAAAAAAAAAAAATGTTTGACGTGCATAAGTCTATCATTGATACCTACATGAATAAATGATTTTGAATTTTGAATTTTGAATTTTGTATATTTTACGATACCTAAGACTTTTTATTCGGCTGCATAAGGGGAGTAATATTTTTATTTTTACTTGTAAAAGACAGATGAGTATTTTTAATTTTAACGGTCTCCTTTCAAAAATATGTAAATTATTCAACCATATTATCGAACTGTTGCGTAGAAACTAATGCCGCGTGAAATGTAGAGATTACCTTAATAATCCCGTTAGTTAGCTGTACTTTATAATCAATTTAGTAACTGACGTACATTAGTACTCGTGAATTGTACCACTACTCGTATAATATGAATCCTCTGAGATATTCTAATGCAATTAACGACCTCCCACCTCGCCTAGCTGCTAATTAATGTAACGCGCGGTACTGGACTATAAATGAACGTAATAATTAGAATAAGATTAATATATGAGTATGTTGTATGTCGGTTTGTTGCGGGTTTTGTGGGACAACGTTGACAGGGATTTTCCTTTGAAAGAGGTGGTGTTAGAATTGTTATTACTTGTGTAAAAATATAACATAGTATTTTCTACTATAAGTATTAAGTGTAATTTTTTTTTCTTTGTATATTTAAAAAATATTTAGTGTCCACCATGATATGATTTAAAAAACATTTGCACCCAAACTAATTGATTATAGGCATGTGAGAACTTAAGCCACCTCTATAAAATAAATGTATCCATATTAATAAAATAATTAGGTCTCGCGGCAGATAAGGATTCTGTAGATATACCCAAAAGTTTTTGTGGATAATGTGATAGTTAAAAGCAAAACTCGTTGTGTAGCTTAAAGCTGATAAGTTTTCATTATACTCATTACAATCCTTCGAGTACAAAGAAGTATAAATAAAACAATTGTCGGAGAAGGTTTTATTTTAAATTTGTTTTCTTAGGATTGTTTGTAATTCTTTTTCTATTATTCAGATTCAAAGAGTTGATTACACTTGAATTAATTTAATAATAAAATTAGGCCACTTACACACGACAGAGACAATGTGCCAGACTATTTCTATGACGAAAATATGCTATGCCGTTGCCATATACAGAGAAGTCTTGGAAAAGTTAGTTTTTTCCTTAGTTAAGTTAGGTAAGAAAGTTAAGTAAGAAACTGAGTAAGTAACTAGTAAGCGTAGCGTTAATATTGAAAAAATAATGGATGTCAATAACAGATAGAAGAAAATTAAGATGCGTCGTCAGCGTCACTATAGTTTAAACTCTTGAGATCCGTCGCATGAAAAAGCCTTAAACTAAGATTTCAATTCCATTTCGTATTCCCATTCGCGAAATTACTGTAACCAGAAACGTAATAAAGACCCATTAAAATAATAGTGTCTAATAAAACGAAATTGAAATTAAAGCGGTTACAAAAGCGTCGAGGCGTCGTTACAGAGTTTTATCTAAAGGTTCGATTTCGCTGGACGCGACAAACGACGCAAATTATAGACAGGCGGTAGTAGAACTTGTCGCAACGGAAGATAGCATTATTTTTTAATATTAATTTTTATTGGACCATTATTTCCGTGACATGCGTTTAAATTATTGCTCGCGGATCATTTTCAGTTGCAGCTAATAGCCAAATAACAATTGATATTGCAATGTAAAGTTGTCTGCCCTGCAAATGTCATCGTTGGCTGTTGTTGAAGTTTGTGTTTTCCCGCATTCTGTGAAATCTGACCATATTTGATTTTATTTTTTCGGCCATTTCAGTGCCTAAAGTGTCATTTGAAATACTAGTTACAGCCGTTATTTAATAATAAGCACTTTTAGGACTTTCTGATTGTAAAAGACATGAAATTTAAAACAAACGACGCTTTGTAATGGCTACCATTCATGACGCTTCATGAGTTTTTATGTAGTCGTGTTTTAAGTGAAACAACTTTGTTATGACGTGCGCTAAAAGCCCATTATCAGTATAGGTAATGCACTTATGCACGTCAATTGTTTTTAAGCCACCATTTTGTAAATGCGATTTCATAAAATCTTTTTCGTAACATAATATCGTTTGCATAACAACAATATGAATTATGAACTTACCATCTAGGTCTGTAACAATACAAGAACATTAATGACAAAGGGGATTTTAACGGCATCAATTTTAGTGCAATAATTATAGCCTTAAGGCAGCATTACAGGACACATATTTTTGGAATTAATCAGAGCGAGACCATGCGTACTAAATGGATGTTTCCGGTGTTGCATAAATGAGATACTTTTATGCATAGACCTGTCATTCTGTCAACGCACGTAATGTAATGCATTATGAATTTTCGAAGGATTTTTACATAACTCCACCTATGTAGCTGGTTTTGAAGCGTAATGTTACATTCATTTTTCGTCTAATTTTACGGGTTCCGCGTTTAGGGAACTAGTTCCCGCTCTTAGACGTCATATAAAAACATTGATTAATATATTATAGACGTCATTATTTACTATTAACATTGCTTATTCGTTTTACTTCTGGTGTTAGATAAGTTTTCGTAGCCAATTTCCGAGATATATTCACGAAGTACCACCTTCGTCGGCTAAATCGCGACGTTTTTGCATAATGGCCCCAGAAAGGACTTTAATGGAGACATTCAGAGAATTTCTATTCAATGAACCTGTGACCGGCTGTCTCGGCGACTATTATGAAGGAGATTAAATTGTTTGTTTGAGAACAATTGTTGAACTGTCACCACAAATACAACGTCGCCACATATTTGTGGTTTAATCTGCTAATCTACGTTGCTACGCCAAGGATACAAGCTTATGTAATAATTTATGTTACGAGCAGTTTGGGACGTTGTTATGTAATATTAAACTATACGTATGATTATCCGGCGGCTTGCGTCGATCCTAAGTAATCGACGAAGTTAACAGCGGTTGATAAATGGTTGAGCGACAATGGTAAAATTTCTTGAGCGTTTCTGTGCTTCGTAGGGCACGTTAAACTTTCCATTTTGGTCGTTTTCGTTAGATGACAGTCATTAAGGCATTGCGGGGGGGCCCTTTGGTGACAAAGACTCCTAAAAAATTATGTTGGCTACTAACTCCTCTACCAATCCGAACTGGAGTAGCGAGGTGAATTATCAAGGCCTCATTAGTAATGAAAAGTCCACGTTCAGTAGTAGGCTAATGGATTGAGGTCAAAATTATCTAAATAGTCTGTCTGTCAGTTTCATTTTAGTTTATATTTCGGTTTGTTTATTGTGTTACAAATAGGCCAAAACCAATACTACTAAACTGAATTCAAGAAATTGAAAATATATTTTCTATTTTGAGTTTTAGAAAGTCCTTAATGTCAAATAAAATTATCTTATCTTAATTAACATTATCTAGGGCCGGGAAAATATTCAGTTATATTCCCGATTCATTTTACTAAACAATTTTCTTACCCTCTTTTTGTTACACCTTTGGGTTAATTTTCCGATAGCTGCTCCAGTATCGTTCTTAATGGAACTGACACTTCTTTTTATAATAGCTAATGAATTTAAAAGATCTTTTGAAATTAAGTCTATTACGAGTTATTAAAAGGAATTTAAAGAAACATGGCAAAGAACTCCATGATCCTCAAAAACAAAAGACCTAAAAAAATAATAAAGGAAAAAAGAAAAGTTAAAATTTGAAAATTGCCACAGGAGAGACTACTTCTCTCAGCATTTTCCACCTTGATTTTCCTGTTAGTATAATAATATTTCGTACACTAAGTCGGGAGCCAGCAAGGAAGAAATCGCGGGCTGACTTACAATAGACGTTGAGTAGTGAAAACGACGCAAAATTCAAAATTGTAAAAATCTTTTTCAGGATTCTCGAGTACCATTTAAAAAACGTAAAATGTCCGAAATTCGTATTGAAAACCAGGTCTATTTAAATACTTTTTCGCACTGGCTTGTAGATTGTAGTACATTTCCCCGTATGCATTACCGTTAGAGCAGGCGTGGAGAGCTACTTGTACTGGCGAAGCATTGAAGTGATATTGGCGTGCCGATGATATTATTATAGTTTTGATTTATTGTTACGCTTCTTGGATCCAATGGAAGAGCCATTATTACGAGAGGGTTCTATTTCCAGTACAGATATTGTTTCTATTTTTAAATTTGTACACGAATTTCGCGTATAGATATAGATGTACCAAGTACCTATATAATGTAGGTATAACGTAAACGTTTAGTTTTTATGTTTTATTTCTAACCTGCCGGAAGATTGGCACGATTACACATCATGGTAGACTATTTTGTAATTTTACGATTTAAGTAGGTAACTATAAAAATCACTACATACTTTAAATATTTATATTTGGCTCGGTTGACCAAGCTTATAACGTTCAATATAAAATGTAATTCATCTGAATTGTTCAAGGATTCTCTCAAAGATACACAGAAACTTCATCGAAATCGGTGAAATTTAATATACCATAAAGACAGTATACGACATGCTTACTATTCTATTAGTTAAGAATGTTGTTACAACACGTAACCCATTTATTTATTTTCTGATCCGTAGTGAAGGTAACAAAATGATTAAAAATATAATTAATGGTTAAATCGGCCCCTAAATCGTTAGTAAAGGGTCGGTTTTTAGAACCGTAGTTAAGGCGACTAATGGTTTAAATTATTGACTTATGATAAAATTAGCCCCTAAGGGTCGGTTTTTGATAAGTAGTTAAGGCGCAAAATTTACGTATGAGGCGCTAATTTTACCATTAAATAATATTTTAGATACCTATTGGTCGCTTTATCTACGGATAAAAAGACCGATGACCCTAAAACACATTAGTTCAAGGTTCAAAAAATGAGGAAAAGAGAGAGAGATAAAGATAGACAGAGCGAGAGAGTAAATCGTAATTTAATCAAAATAGTACCTGCAGACGTCTACTGTTCTCCTTACGAGGCGGAGGAGGTAATAGTTCCACGTGGGTTGGTTTCGCTGGTTGCAGGGCTTCCTCAGCAGGTGGCTTGGAGCTGGAGGCACCACCTGACTCCGACGCACCACAGTCTGATGCAGGTGCTGGTAATCAGAAGCTCAAATCGTTAGATTAATAGCCCTAGTCATGACTCCTAACCTTTTAATACCTCACCCCTGAGGAAAACTGATTTTACCCCCGTCTGTAAATGTTGTCAAAAGAAATACAAGTTTATTGTGCATATTTTTTACGATCCTAATAATTAGATAATTCGTTACCCCCCTAGGTGATTTACCCCTTCATGGGTAATTACCCCCAGGTTAGCAAACCAGGCTCTAGTTCCTTTTATCCAATATTAATGTTAGTTCTTACTTCTCCTTATTATGTATAAGTACTAGATTACTTAGAGATATAGGTCGATGGTTGAAAACACTAATAATAAGACACTTATCTAATACGTAAATTAAACATGGATGAGTTACCGACGTCTCTTAATTTCGCGCTACCGATAACGTAAACTAGTGGATAATAAAGTATAATCGTTAAATTTAAATGCGCGGTATGATACGCAATAAAATAAATATCTTATATCCGAAATAACTAGTGAATCAAACGAATGGCAGACATCGTGAGATGTAATGGTCTGGTGTGTTCTTATTGACGTTATTTTAAATATTTACTTCTTCTCAATGGGTTACTTTTATTGCACAATCGATAACATTTGATGGCTGTACGCTTTTACTGCTTACAAGTGACCACGTTCATCGCTTCGAAAAACTATATCCTTACGTTGACAAATTACTATTACTGCTGCGTAATTATGGTTACTCTATTTATTAAATATTTCGACTACAAGACGTGACTCAGTTATTCTTACGTCTCTTTTAAATATTTTAACAAAATTAGAGTTCGAAAGAAACGCACATATTGGAAACTGTCATTCCTGTCACAATATTTATGTGATGGATGTAGGTACTAAATAGATAATCTATGTCTATACAACTAAATAAAATTGAAGTGTCTGTTTGTAATATTAAAATAACCGCTTTTTACCTTATGCATACTTATGTATACACGGTACACGTACCAAAATAACATTTTTTAGATTTTTTGTCTGTCTGTCTGTCTGTTTGATCCGGCTAATCTCTGAAACGGCTGGTCCGATTTTGGCGGGAATTTCACTAGGGGGGTAGCTGATATAATAATAAGTAAATTAAGCTACTTTTTTATTTTCGTCCCGGGATAGGTTTCCCGAAGTGAAGCGAGGGCAGGTCTACTAGTATAAGAATAAAGTTTAATCAACTGTACCAGAGTTTATACCCTAAAGAAAGTAATCCTGTCCAATGTAATTTCTAGCGTTGACGTCTAGATCCCTTGAGCGAGAATTTTAATAACTGATAGTAAAATATTTAAGTATACTCAAGTATCCACTCTTGTCATCAGCAAGAAAACATTTGGTGCCAAAATAACATTTACTCGCGTAAAAGCAACAATGTCACTTCAAGCGTTATTTAGTTGGGTTGGGAACACATTTAGAAGTGGCCATTTCGCTGAGAACAGCCAACCTTGACCGCGGTCATCCATGGAAACTAAAAACGTTTTTCCATTAATCATAGCCTAACGATATGGTTTATTGTGTTCATAGCCATAGTAACAACATAAAGCCACTTGCCCAGCAGCATACGTTATAATAATTCATCATCATCGCAACCCATTACTGTCCCACTGTTGGGCTCGAGTCTTCTCTAACAGTCCGAGGGGTAAAAGCTATAGCTATAGGACAAGTTGTCTGCGTTATTCCCGTTCAAGTAAATAGGTAACATAGGTGTCTATAAGCAAGAGTAAATAGGCTTTTAAGTGGGTATTACCACCCTGACTGCAATGCCACTTACCATCAAGTGGGATTGTAGTCAAGCACTAACTTATAAAGTAAAAAACTGAACGAAAATTCTAGCAAGTTTTGTGTTGTAAATTTACAGCTCTAAAACAAAAAGTATCACGTTATTTTAACCTAAGAATAATCCGAATACAAAAGCTATTAGCGGATTTCAGATCACGTATTCTCAAGAGAATATTTTAGTAAGAACCTTGTGCTTTTAACTACCAATGTCTCCAACTAAAAGGTTAAGCCAAATAAAGACTAGTCGGATTTGAACAACATTGACATTTAAAAGCGCATGGGCGGAAATAAATTGACATTAACAGGAATAAACTATCTTTCGGGATCCAGAATATAGAGAGATAGAAGGGTTTGGATATTATTATCAGTCTATTCCTAGTCTAATTATGCATTTCAAAGGTGAAACCGAAGAATGTTACGTGCCAGTTGTTAGCATTTGTATGGTAGCTTAAATAACGTGGATTTTAACGTTGTATGCAGTCGTTGACTTTAAATTATTAACGTTAGGATTGGCTTTATGCCTGCTGCTAAATTCGTTAGAATACGTCAAATGCAAGTCAGTTTGACAAAGTCCTCGAACGATTGAGTAATGACTTGTTTTACTTGTATGAAAAACATTTAATGTCAAACTTTTTCGTCAAATATCTACCTCTGAAATAGCGTTCGGTTGTGGAAGCTACTTACTTCATATAATAATTAACAGTACATAACATTATTACCAACAAAAGTTTATCTTGTTTATATTTAAATCTCACATCTTATTTTAACGTCTATTCTCTTTTTGCGATCGCCGTGGGCAGAATATAATTAGATTTATGTATGGTTTTATGACATCCGACGCAACGGATAACAGCTGAAATGGGCTACGTCATAACTTTAATGTTCTCTATGACAGAATGGCTGAAGACGTTGACGTACAGGTGAAAATCTAGACGCCAGTGTTTGAAACTGTTTTGTAATTTCCTCGTCACACATCACCAGTTAAAATTAACGAGTTTCAAGGCTCACTTTCAAATCAAATTCGTAAGATTACGTTAAACGAAGCTACAATTCTGGAGCTTTTTAATCCATCTGTTTTAATCAATACTTCGACTATTAATTTTGCATTCTATTCGTTACTGTATTTCGCATTGACTGCGTCTGTACAAGAGTAGTTTTACGAACTAAGTTCTAAAATAAAAAGAGTTGAATTCGTCTCACGGGAACTTCTTTTCAGGATAATATTATTTTCCAGTACTTGGTCTGCCTAAGTGCCAAGTTTTGCTGCAATTCGTTATTTTTGTCTGATAACTGCAGACTATTGATGTCTGATGTACTTACAAACATACAAACACCTACTATAATCGGGATAAAATCTATCCTGTTACTTATAATATAAGTAATAAAAATTACAATATTTAAAGCTTTATTAAAGAGTGGAGTTGCCTTGTTTATAACGATTGTTTATCTAAACAGATATTGTATGTAATGGAATAGATTAAATATTATTTTGAACTTTAGGTCTCGCACCACTTAATATTGGGGCTTGATTTCAAGTAGTTTTTGCTTAAATTCATGTTTCTGATGTTTCTCAAATTGGCTTTATATTTAGTGTTTTTATACTTAAAAATTACCTGACGAATTAAGGCGACGTACCCCATAATGATCATGGTACGTCAATAAAAACTGAAGGTATTTTGTTCCGCGATTTTCCATAGATTTATTTAAATGAAAAGCAGTAACATCAGCATAAATTGTGATCTTACGACGACCAAGCAGGGTATTCCACACAATCACAATCCATCAGACGTTGTCAGTCTATTTACAATCTAATATGACATCATACGTAACTTTAGATTAATACATGAAGAGATGGAGTGATAAGGTACTAATATCTATAATTGAAAATCTATCTCTTTCTAGAGGATGCCATAAGAAAGAAATAGCTGTAATTCGATTTCTAGTAAATCAACTGGTCTGGTTCAAGTCTTAAAGTGTTTGCTTTTCACTGGTTGCATGAAAAAGGTCAAAAGATGACATTTAATTTTATTAATTAACTGACCAGAACAGCTCTTTACTCTCACTCCAACTTATTACAATATTTCTTGAGATATAGCCATATTAAAACGAAGGCAAATATATTTCTGCGCTCCATCTCTTTGCATCAGTTAATCTACGTTCGCTAGTAACTCATCCATCATTTACGTGAATCCGGCGACAGATAATCTATGATAAAGGATATTCCTATTCAATCGCAGCTGCGCCCGAGAATTCGCTAGAAAAGTGACAAATAGTATGAAATATTAATCGCATCGCAGAATATTCGCTAGAGTATTCACAAAGAGGGGAAATGAGAAGGTTAATAGAACTATCATTGGAGTACATAGCCGGAACGCTATTCGACGGACCGATAATTGAAATGTCCAGTCGGCTCTTCGATTAATGCCTGGCGTCCTAGCGGAATGTCCACACTCTAGTCTACGGGGAAGGGTTAGCTTACAGCAGCAAATTGGAATACTTGAAACACTGCATCATTTCAAAGCAAAGTGCATCGCAAGCGCGTTACAAACGAAACATAAGCACTAGCGACACATTCATTGTTTACAATTGCAATTGTTTTGTTCTTGGGTTAGTTACACATATAAGTAAAGTATATAATAAAGATGAAGGTGCTTTACCTTTCGAGGCAGCAGCGTCGCTCGAAGATGGAACCGGCTCTCCTGCAGCAGAGGATGTAGACGGCGCAGGATGGCTAGGGGAGTTGATGTTCATCTTGTGGCAAACTTCGAAAGCTTGTCCAACTGTTCGCACTATTCTCATGGCCTGACTCTGTTAACAAAACAAAGTTATTGTTAGCACCAGAAAAATTATAAACAATGCCACTTAAAAATGATAAGCATTGTAAGGTTAGACGAGTTCTGATAGGTAGGGAAATCCATAATTGTTTAACAAATAAAATAAATGACGGAAAGTAGAAGGTTCATGTAATGGTAGGAAGAGGGAAAAAAGAAATAAAAAATATAATTGAGAAACAGAAATTTTGCAAGTATTACATTTCAAGAAAATACAACTGTTGTAATTTTTAAGGAGAAGTCTACGGTGGCGATTTAATGAGCATTTTATAAATTTACAGAATCTTCATTAGGTTTGTTATCTGTTAAGGAGTATCTTGTTCTTCGTTCTTTTGTGTCGTAAAAATATATTTTCAAAGCATAAAGAAAAAGGTTTCATTTTTGTTTTCCTCTTATATTTTTAATAATGTTTTTGTATTATTGTTAGGTCATGTAAGAAAGGTAACTGCCCCTATTAAGAGGTTTCAGTATCTAAAACGTATCAAGGGAAGCAATGTTCTGATATAATAACTAATTTTACATAAAAGATCTTGTCCAAAAAGATCTAGGCTACATATTTTTCATTATCTCTAAACAAGTAAATAGGTATTTGGGATATTAAAATGATTTGCTAAAATATTTCTTATTAGCAATCGCCCGCGGCTCAATTCACGCAATTTTGCCGTTTTCGCAATATTTTTTTATTACTGCTCCTCTCCTATTCATCTTAGCGTGACGTTATATAGCCGTAGCCTTCTTCGATAAATGGACTATCTTGAACTGAAAGAATTTTTAAAATCGATCCGGTAGTTCCTGAGATCAACGCGTTAAACAGACACAAACAAACAAACTCTTCAGCTTTATATTATTAGTATAGATTTAATGTAATATCCTATGTGTAATAGTGTGTCCCTTTAGAACACGCATCAAAAAGTAGATCTCCATCTATCTTTTTAGGTATTTACGAAAGATAATATTTACATGTATTTTAATATTTACGTTCTGAACTGTTTACTTCTCATTACTTTAAGACTTCAATTTGGCGTATTCGGAGCGAATCATGCATAAATAATTTAACACGCATGTAATATCTAATAATCATAAAGTAGTTGTGGTTATTACGAAGATAGAATAAGGTTGGCAGATAAATTTTACGCGTAACAGCGTTAAAGAGTATTAGAAAGCAAATTTGTGATGATTTAGTCGATAAACTTAACATTACTGTAACGGTAAATTGTAGACTAAATCATCTTTATACAAATAGCTGCAAGGCGGATGAAAAGATTTTTAAAAACATGTTACTCTTATGATCCGTGTTATTTTATATTTTTAAAGAAGATCTAAAAATCGTCAAGCTTACTTTGTTTAATGTTATGGGTAGATGCAATTACTGTATATGTTAGAAAATTAATTCAGATTACTTAAATTTTACGACTTTTTTATGATATTTAGGTAATATTTTATTATTTTTTGTTGGTATAATATAATCATGTTATGTTTATTAATGTATACTAATGTAGATATACTAATACATACATACATACATACATTATTACTATAACGTAGTGAACAAGTTGATTAATTAATTTCATAGGTTAGACTTCCAATAAGAATTCTGGAGTAAAACAAAAAAATCAGATTACCTATTTTTTAAACTCTGTTTTTGTTAGTGTTTAAGCTTGACATAAGAGTAAAGTTTCACAATAGTTTCATTCTTAAATACCTGGAGTTACACTTCAAGTCGATAAATAATCTGTAGTAAGTGAGAAAGAGCATCGTATTTCAGTTTATTGGACACCTGTTTCATTATAATTTCAGTAAAGAGCACGTATTTCCAACGATAAGCGATAAATGCATCCCTAGGTCACGTTCGCGGAAATATTTCGCTTTATACAAGGGTATCATATTCACCTGAATAACACGTTGCAAATTTTACGAAAACCGTAACTGGACGATCACTATACGTGGAACATATTTATGTATACTCGACAGATTGGACTTCCGGTACCGTTTTAACAATAATGTGCACGTAAGAGTACAAAGAAAAACGTTCGATATTTGGAGGTTTAAAGATTATTTGGAAGGTTTATACAAAGATATTATATGTAGAAGTGTACGAAGCTTAATTTTATGCATTATGTTAAGAGGTTTTGATTAATTTCACACAGTCTCACATTTTCTTGTAATGGTGTTGTCCTACAAAGTCCGTAGATAGCGCTAAGAATAGGACAGGTGCTGTATCAATTTTTAGAATTATTTTTTTATCCTGAATCATCGTATAAGAGAGACAAAAATTCGTCATATTAATATTATTAATATCACTGTGAATAAGACAATTTTCGACGTTAAGTGAGCACAAAAGAAAGTTTTAAAGTTATAAGCGATAATACACAATTTAGTCTATATTTAGGATAAATTCTATCTCATGAATTTAATTTCGCCGTATATGTACCTAATATCGCTATTTTATCTATGGAAATAGTATTGGGGCTGAAGTCTCACATGATGGTAATTGGTTAACGCCCATGAACCTCAATGGGTTACTATCATGTGTTTAACCCTCACTATGCTATCAGTTTCTATTTTTATTGAAGTTTCAAGATAAGTAATTTTCGAGTCATACGAATGCGGGTCCCGAATTTTTTATAGTCACCATGATACTGCTTTATTCCATTTGTCTTTTATAAATTTAAATCTGGACACTCAGTGATGTAAATTACTGCAAATTATCCGCTTTTTAAACCTCTTGTGAGAAATGACGAAAATTTTATTTTGTAAAATCTTTTATTCACGAATGGCGATATCTCTCGAACCAAATTACTGTTTCTGATGTTGCCAACGTAGATTACCTGCTTATATTTTACTCAGCTTGGAAATTGGCTGATTTATTTATAATATTGAAATAAAGTTATGGCTTTGCCTGTCATCTCAATTGACGTATACTAAATTAACTGTCGACAGGTTTCATATACTTTTTACACTAAACATATACGTATTTAATATAATTTTGAACATAAACTTGTATTACGGGTCACGAAACTGATCGATAGTTGGCACTAAAGCACATGTAACTGTTATTTGTAAGTCAAAAAAGCCTAATTCTTTGCCTTTGTTGCTATACACTACAATATAATATAATTATTAATTGGGATCATTTACATATTAGGTACCAGTTTAACAGGGAATCAAATTTGTATTCTAACTTAAAAACTTGCATTAATCAACCCAAACAAATTTTATTTTCGCAACAAAACGTAGTCTAAGTCCATCGTATTTCAAATCAATTAGAACTAAACTAAATTATTAAAACTAATCAAAAACGGTTCTACACTATGTCATTTAAAACATTACTGTGGATAATATAACTCGCTGAATAATTACAATATTAATAAACGTTTCTCGTGTCACATCATATCAATTATGGCGTGTGTAATTGTATTCATGTTGCAGTGAAATTAATGATGATTATGGTAATATCATGGTCCGATCAAAGGCCGTGATTAGGGTCCTGAGGATGACAGACTAATCGCAATTTGATTGTGCTTATCGGTGCGTCTGTTATGTGGAATAGCTTATAATCAATAGCCTCAAATTATAAATAGATAGATACATCAAAAAGCCTTATTACAATATGATTGCGGTTGTATTAATTCTCAGCCTATTACTTGTGGACGACATTTGATTACGAATAGGTTATGTACACGTATAAAGAAAACAGAATGCTGTTTAGAAATATCGTTGAGACTTTTTATTAAATTCTGCAGCTATTTATTAAATGCATAGTAGTATGAGTTTTGAGTTTATTTAAGCATAAGTCTTACCGAAGCGAAGCCAGGGCGGGTTGCTAGTTAAATTAGAAATACGAGTACGGGGAGTACCTCATAAAAGAAACACGGTTTTTCACCATAAGTATTGCTTAGGGTTATACAACATACATAATATTATAATAGAAGCTTTTAAAACGACGACTCGCACTTGACAACTTTATCTGTTTCCGCAAAGCACCTGCAATATTTACTTCTAAAGAATAGTTTTTTATAGTTTTGTAGTGTATTTATAACTAGCTAGATAGTAAATAGTAAACTGACGTCACCACACGTGCTTTGTAGGTCGTTAATTTCCAATGTCGGTCTGTTTAGAATCCGGCCCAATTACCTGAAGATGCTCTATTTTGGAACGAAGCACGTGAATCGGCATGCGTGGTGAAATCGGCATAACTGTGCGTGGTGCAATCGGCATAACTATCGGCATAACTACACTCCCGGACATAAAAATCGAGCTACCTTGCATTTTCAAAAATCTTCCTTCGTAATAGTGCAGGGAACTCTGATTTTTTGAAGTGTAATATGAAATACGATCAAAACAATATCTCGTCTCGTCCGTAAAACATAATAGTAAAATACGGGCCAATTGGCTCGTTTTTGCGACTTCACACACTTATGTCATATCTTCTATTACTTGCATTTATTTAAAACTTTTTCTTACCGCCTTCAACGTCTATCACTTACTTAATGGGAGATGGTTGTGATGCCATCAGGTAAACAAATAAAAAAATAGTATTCCGTTAACGTAACGGTATAAAGTAATGTAATGCCATAACCTTCTCACCAGCAGTAGTATAAAATGACGTCCTACATTGTTTTGGGTTTCTTAATCCTGATACAAATAAACATACAGTGAACTTGAGTCGCTTCAGACGAACTCTGGCTAATTTCCAAGGTCTTAATACGGAAAGCAACGGTAAAATAACGGGCTTAACTCTTTGTTTCAAACTCTTCCGAAACTTTTAATTAATAAAGTTTATTTACATATCTGTTCAGGGATACTGGTTGGTATTGCGTTTTAGGGTTAAGAACAATTAAGATTTTTGGGTTTTGACAACTGATTTTTAATGGAAATTTCTGAACGTAGGATTTCCTGTCATATCGGTATACATCTATCAATCTGATCTCTGGCTAGATTCCAAGGTTTGTACCGTCCTGTCTGCGGTTCTGTCTCGCTATATTAACCCTCGACGTCAACCATTTCACACATTCTCAGCTGTCATTACGACCATTCATCTTTTCCCTAGTTAGTTCCGCGTTTGAACACCCTGCGAAATTTATATGTGATTTCAAAAATTTTGACAAATAAAATTTATGAGTAACTGTTATCATAAATAACGCGAGTGGATCTAGAACGGGAGTACCAATTTATTTTTATGTTTAGAATCAGCTACGTTTGATAAATCGATACATTTCTAGTAATTGTGGAAGAAGTTCGATTCAAATATTTGGCACTCAAATGTTTTGTGAAATAGTTTTATACACTAACTTTTCAAATTGAAATAGTTTATATTATGTAGATACAATACAATAATTCAATTTACATGGAATTATAGAAATGTATGTTATTTGATTTTTGTATAGAGTTTTAGCGTATGGATACTTTTGCTATGACAGCGTTTTAAAATTTCTAATAGCTTAGTGGGTCCCTTGAAGTACCTACCTCGACATTAGTACCACCTACAGGGTTCAACCGTTGTAAAATGATACTGGGTTTTTCTAAAATAAATCCCATTTTTGTTGAAAAGGGTCCAGCCGTGGTGTAATTCAGTGACGAATACAAACATACGAAATGATTTTACATGTACGAGTATATCAAGAAGATGTACAGAACTGAAGAGTATGAAGCACGACAATGATAGATGAGCAATGATATGCCGAATTGCTCTCATAACAATACAAGTATCTCCGTCATTTATCTCTCTAGCAACAATGGAAATGAAATACATTTAACAATATTTGAGTAACTAACGAGTTTACAGTCTTATAGCGTTTAGAACCTATGGTACAATGTACTTGTAATCAATTAGAAAAATGGTACAGTCGTACACAAGGTCGACGAGCGAAATAGGTTGGCAAAACAAAATGATATGACGGAGGCTACTACGGACGTTGATGGATTGGCATAATGGTATGCCGTTAACGCGCCCGTAACAGTATCTCTGTCATTTGTCCTTCAAACAACGTAACTTGAACAGGGGTCGAAGTAATATGTTAGAAATATTTATTAGTGTGTTATAAAGCTCGTAGGCCGGCGGCTTCCGTTGATCCTAAGAGATGGACGAAGTTAAGCAACTGCGGGCGTGGTCGGAAAGTGGATGGGTGATCGCTAATGGAAAAAAAATTTGAGCATTACTGACTGTGTTTTGCAGGGCACGTTAAGCCGTCCATACAGATTGTTATCGTTAGTTAAGACTTGCCAAAGGTTCTTTAGTGATATTCTAAGAAACACCCAGCATTTTAGACGTCTTATAGAGGGCATAGGTATTCTCTAAAATACCGTATTGTACCGATTGTCGACATTACAAAAATAGCTCCACCGACTACAGGTAGGTATGTAAGTCGCAAAAAGGTTTTTTCTCCAGTTGTTGATACATTTCAAATTTCTTTTCGTATATATCATGCTTTTAGTTTTTTGACGTTATTTGTGTATGTAAGTTTGCCTGCGTATTTACGTTTTCTTCCATTAAAACGTCATGGGGCAGAGTAACTGTTTTTGTAAACCCTATATTTCTTGCCAACTATTCCCTACTGGAGCAGCGTGGTAGAATATGCCCCAAGTTTACCAGTGCTCAGTTCTGGGCCATTAGGGCCATTATCTTACATACAGCTTAATTAATATTTATGTAGCCTATATCACTTCCACAATGGATGAAAAATCCGAAGATACTTCATGTTATAACCCGTTCAATCATTTAAGCTGTGGGCTGTTAAGGGTATCAAAGAAATGGACATCCATAAAAGACATACATATATACACTCAAAAAACATAACCCATCTTATGGCGTAGTTGGTTAAAAATTTCATCGTTTCCGCATGGGATTTCGTGGCGATGGATGTAATATTGCGCTCTGTAACGTTATGATTGAACGATTCATATAAAACAATGTCATAGATTTGTGTTGTCTGCTTTGAGCCTAAGGCCATTCCTATTGTGACCCTTTATTTCCACGCTGGATGCGAGATACAAATAAAACAATAATTTTGTGATATTAACTAGTTGACTTGTAGTAGTTTAAATATTAAATATCCAGTATTGAATATTTCATATTGAATATTATATATACGCTTCCATGCATTTTTTCTTTATACTTGTCTAAATCTTTCCTAAGACTCCGTTATTATCTATCTTAGTATTATTAGGTTTTTACTTAGATACTTAGTCACTGAACTCCTCCAAAACAGCTGGATCGATTTTAATAGATATAATAGATAAATGTATTTAGGAAGAATCAAATCTGGTCTATAAAAGGTTAATAACCTTTTCAGTAGATTACTCCTGCGACCTATGAGGAAAACTGATGTTACAGTCTTTAAAATGTCATCAAAACAAATTATACAAGTTACTTTTTTCTGCATGTTGTTTTTATTTTACGAACCTAATAATTATGTACTTGTTACTCCGGTAAAATAGCTGATGTACTCCAGCAATTAGTCCCAGGTTATGAACCAGGCTTTAAAGCCATAATTAGACGCGGTAGGTGCCGCTGTCGTCGATATGCTTCAAATCTGCCAAATTAACCTAAAGTGGATTAATAATTAATACCAACACATTGTGTCTCATAAGATGAGCGTACTAATTCAGTCCCTCGTAAACAATCTGTATTTTGAAAGAACGATAGCTTTGATTTCATTAAACCAGTCATCTAGTAGCGTTTGTTGCTTCTACCGTCTAAAATTATCTTTTTGGCAGTTATTTAGTGGTTGTTGGTAAGGTTTTGTGATGTTTTATATCGAGACTAGGAAATGATAGTCGGTTCTGAGAAATTATTTGGCTGAAAACTCGTATAAAGTGACTTGCAAATTAAAGATAGTGTTCCGCATATAAATACAGTATCTACTTTGCGATACTGCACAATATTAAGCTATGACGATAAAGATATACTTTTACCCGACTTCGCCACAAGAACGGTAATGTTTTAAGCGTATGTATGTATGCGCGTGTGTGTGTGACACACACGGACATTGGATTGAAATTGCCCTAGTAAACAACGTGTCCTATTTCAACCGTTGTCAATTTTTATTTTCGCAGTGAAAGGTATCCTAGAACCGTCTTCGGAGCCTAAACTATTATTTTGCTCAAATTCATAAAAATCGATACGGCCGTGTTGACTTGAAAACAGAACATTAATTTATATATACCGTAAGACATGTATAACCAGACTTCCAGAGGGTGACTTGGGACAAAAGCTAAGATATTTTTGATCTTTTTGTGATCCTACCACTATATTTTAATTTTATACTAAGTGGTAGAGTGTTAATATTTTGTATATAATCTGGCAACATTCAGTCGTTCTGTCATTGACATTTACACACTTACCTAGACACTCAGACCAAAAAATGTATTGACTGAATCTTCAGGACAAAAAAAGAAGTAATTTTTTCCTTTTTTTTTTGTTGTAGTATGTTACAGAGAACGGCCTGTCGAGCAATTTATCGTAAAAAGTATTTATTTGATAAATACGTTATGTTTTTTACTACGCTCATTTATTCCGAAGTTTCAGTCTATATATTTTTTCGTCTGTGCGTACTGCGTAGACATTTTGTATTCCTAACATTAGTATGGACAGTCTGCATGCCCAGCAGTGGGCAATATGGCCAATGACACCACAGTGTATCTTGCATTCACCACATCGTTAAGATCGCTGATTCACGATGCACTTGCGTTTTCACGAGCTGCCATTTATCACCGTATTTTATGAATGGACATAAAACAGACACTACGTAACTACTCTCTTTGACACCATTGAGATTACGGTAATTCAATTTTACTTTAAACTATAAAATAAATAGGGTGCGAATTGGACTTAAATTTCTGTTGTCTGCACCGCGTTTAAAAAGTGCTCTACGCTATAATCGTCTATGTAAATTTTAATAAAAAAACAAAAATACAGCAGCGAAAATTAGGCATTAAACAAATAATAATTGCTCACACTGACAATCCTTACGTTCCATAGGTATAATACGTTAAGATGCGTTTAGTCGTTTGGATTCCAGAATTCTTTAAAAATCATGCTTTTATCTGATAGTGCCAGAATTTTTATTAATGTGTGTCCATTTTTAACGAATTCTGACCAACAGTGATATGATAGTATTTATAACTAAAACTATTATCAATCAGTTGTTTATCAATTACGATACGAATGCGTAAATCACACATTACTGAGGCGGCAGTTTGAAAATATCTTTCAAAATAACAAATGGTTTTGACGACGGAAGCATCGTCCTTGAAGTCAGCTCTTAATACGCAGAAATGTCACTGTGTTTGAAGGAAAAGTTTTCCATTTATTGGATAAAGCGGGTAATTTGAAAATGAGGATTATGTAGTCAATTAAGGGGGAGATGATTACTCGTATATGAGTAGGAGATTAACTTTTTAAGGACAAGTGAAATTCGACAGTTTTTATTTTGGAGGTTGGGGGTGACGACATTTAAAAAAATTATAGCCTAGACACTCCCACAATGGAGAAGGATTTAATAAGAATGGTGAAGTTCGTTAAGCTCTTTGAGCTGTAAAGCCCAGAGTTGAACATACAAAGTTGTGCTTGAAAAACATTAACTTTATGGCGCATTCGATTAACAAATATAAGTACATGAGTCTAGTCTAGTATTTGATATTTCTTATGGTCGAATATCGACCATGGAATAGGACTAGTAATAAGAAAAGTCGCTCTATGAGGTGCCTGCAAGAATCAGTAACATGTTTTTCGGGGTAAACATTGCAAGATGGTAGGGAATCCTTTTGAGTTTGCCTTGCGTTGGCCAAGTTGTATTTTTTTTAATTTTTTTTTTGCTACAGGCAGTTATTTTAAAAACTAGTAAAGTTAGGTTCTAGTCTATTCTATTCAAGGTATATTTTCTCTGCTAAAGAGTGAGCAGAACTAGACCGTGTTGATGTAATTACTGCGTTTAACGACGTTTCTTGAAAACACTCAACACTTCTGAATATCGGCACCGTTTGTCAACATTTGCGTACACTTCGCATTTAGGGAACATTAACAACTTCATCTTTAAGAATTTATGCTCGGAAATAAAGCTTAGCTAACTTCATCATGAAATGGACGTACGAAAATTAAGCTAACCTCATCTTTTAAAATGTTTGCTCGAAAATTAAATTCATTTTATCTTTGAAAATGTATGATTGAATATTAATTACTTACTAATTTCACCTTCGACAATATTTTATGCTTGGAAATCAAACTACGACATAATTATTACCTGCTGAACTTAAGAAAATAATAATATGAGATTTTATTACCGTCGAGAGAGTTTTCTATAAAACTTTTGTACCTAATGGAAATCTTCATGTGTATTTTCTTATTAGATAGATACCGATTAGAACAAATATTATTGAGTATGGTCTTCTTTATTGGTGTATTAAAGTTATCTTACAATACATTCGTAAACACACGGCATCCTAAAATAAAGTAACGCACCAACGATTTACTCAAAATTCTTGTGTAATAATAGTTTTTAAATCTTACCTCTAAATCTGAATCGAGACATTCCAAACTTGAACGTAAAGATATCCTATTCGGTCGTCTGGATAGGCTGTTAACCCCCATTAGCTTATTTGAACGTCCCATAGTAGCACTCCCGCCCATTATTTCTGGTTCACGAAATGACAATTTTTTTCGCGGTCTTTCATTAATATCCTGAGCCTGTACTTCTTGCCCTTTGTCCATCACAGGTATCACTAAACGAGAAACACACACATCATCCGACGAATCGAATTGCCGATGCAACGGTAACATGTCCTTTGGGAAACTCCTGGTTTTCGTATCCAAAACATCTTCGTATCGTTTCGCGGCGCCTACTGAGAGAGGTCTCGGTCTCGTTGCGACATATTCACGAGGTACATCCTCTATCCGGCTTCTGTGCTTTTTGCGAATATCACCAAACTCCGGTTCTGATCGACTGCTCTTCAATCTGTCTTGATTCTTCTTAGATTTCGGCTCCTTTGGCTCCTTGGATCGCTGGTGATCATGTCGAGGCCTCAAAGCTCCACCTAAGGACACTAAAGTGCTCCTCGCTTTAAGCAAGACCTCCGTAGGCAGGTTCTTGAGAAGATGATCGTTTCTTCGCGGCTTGATATCGTTCTCCTTGTGATTAGACATGTCGGTTGCGATATAATTTGGATGTTCATGTGAATTATTTTCCGTTGGTCTGGTTCACGATACTCTCACAAGTGACTGTGAGACGCGCTCTTCCGCTCGGCTTCCCGCGAAACAACTGAAGTGTCGACGGCATGGTCGGCGCGTGCGTCGCGCGTCGCTACAAGCACCACAAATAACATACGCGTATTTTCAACGGCTCTCTGAATAATACGCTGGCTCTTGACATCTCTGACTCTAATAAGAATGTCTTATTGTGAGCGGCTCTTATCGTCAACTTCGGCAAAGACCTTTGAATTATATTTTTACTCGATTAAGACAAAGGAGGGAGGGAAGGAGAGATGTATGCATGTATGCATATCCATCTCTTTAGCTCGCCCTACAGCCCATACGGCTTGACGGATTTCAAGATATGAGGTGTCATTAGATTCGTTTCCATGACGAAAGTGACAAAGGTTATATATTTTTTATTACGGTTCTCCATAAATATTTTTTAAGACTTGGGTTTTTGTTTTCCTTCCAATTTATCTTGTTGACTAATAAGAACGAAATGCGTTTGTTAATGCGAGATATTATATGATACGTTTTGAAATCCTCGCACGTATTTGTTTTTAAGTATCTTAAGCGCTAACATGTTACGTAAAGCGACCGATTGTAGAAATATTTACGTTGAAATAAATCACTTAAAGAGTAAACCAATTCTGTACATTTTGGGCCACCTTTAACGCTTAATAAATTACTACGCTAGAACTTGTTTGTTAATTAAGAGAAAATTTAACAGAAGCATCATAGATTTACTGTATATTATATTCAATACCTTCTACTGATTCAAGCAGATATATAGCGTAAATAATAATTAGGTACCTACCACATTACATTTTTCGTGAACAAAATTTCGTGTTCTTTGATTTCATTTTATTACGATTTCAATTCAAAAACCATCACTTCTTGTTTTTCCAGTTAAAGGTAAATGTTATTACAAAGTTACAAGAATTAAGTTATTTCGATTTCAAACCAATATTATTAAAATGTTTAACCTTTTATCTTCGCAGTATCATCGTGTTTCGAAATAAATCAGGTCGAGCTCATTGATGTGCATTGTAAAAGTCGTTGAAATTTACGAATGTTTTCTGGAAACAAACTATTCCGTGGTAGTGTATAAAGGAACGGTAATCTGCTTTGGCAGTAATAAACTACTATGTAATCGATTGGTAATTACAACTGTAATGAAATACTGGTTATATACATTCCTATTCTAAAGACTTCATTGCAATACATATCAGCTTCACTGTTGCGTATTGCGTAAGAATTGCCTTTGCTCTTTTCACAAAGTAAGAACGGTGGGTAACATGTTATCAAAAAGAGCCAAATATGATTATACAAATGAAAATTCAATGAACCTCTTTTCTTGCTTTAGTAGAAGATATTGTTACAGAAATGAATGAGATTAAAATTACATTCGAGCTCGACTTTGCCAAATACGTTCTAGGTTCAAATACTTTTTCAAACTAATTTGTGTCTATATGTAATATGTTAGAGTTGTTATTTTGGGCTTTATATAGCTTATAGATGTAAACTACGTATAGCCTATAAGCCAAGCCAAAAAATTGCAATCATGTTTTCATAACAATGATTAAGTACTAGATTTTTACAGCATAAAGTATTATTATGGCTGAGGAGTTATACTACCAGTAATCCTACTAATATTATAAATGTGAAAGTTTGTAAGGATGTTTGGATATTTGGATGTTTGGATGTTTGTCCCTCCTTCACGCTCTAACCGTTGAACGGATTAAGCTGAAACTTAGCACACAGATAGTTTGAATCTAGGAATAGGACATAGGATAGATTTTATCCCGTTTATAGGTTCCCCTGGGATGAATTCTACCCTTCCGCGGGCAAAGCCGCGGGTATCGTCTAGTAGATTATAAAAGTAAAGTGGAAAGCGAAATACAAGATTTATATTGTGTGTAAACAGTAGTTCGGGGAGTCCAATGGTTTGACATTAGCCAGGGGCGATTTAATGCTGACAGATTTAGAACGAGATAAACAAACAAATGTGTGGATAGATCCCTATTAGATATCTATAACAGTATTGTTTGCGTCGCCGCTTATTACTTTACGGTTGATTGATTCTTGATGTGTTTATCTTTAATATTAGTGGTTATAGTCACGGAGTTTTATTAGTTTCATGTCGTAAAACAAAAGTGAACCTTGGGTGTATAGAAATAAGCATAGACTTACAAAACCGTTGAGTGACTGTAATACCGTTGTTCTTTAACGACTTAAGAGTTTTATATGTAGTGTAATTTTATAAACTAACATAAGCATAATAATGTAATTGATTTTGATTTACCTATACGGAATTCTTTGATTTGAATTGGTTAAAAGGACTCACGATATAGGGATTTTGAAAGGTATAATGATTCATTTCCGTGGCTTATGCAGTATCTTATTAAAAAAATGGGTGCTGTGTCTTGGAAACGGGAGTGTTGAACGTGAATACGTTTTTTTACAAGTTATTTATTTTAAATAAAATATACTTCATGTATTTACGTCGTAAAATAACCTGAAAATGACGGCGCTTCCTCCTCCACCGCGCGCAAATTTCTACTGTTCTCGCTTATTGAAATTAATTCTTTGATCCTTTAGCTATCAAGTCCTGTAATTTAATTTTGGATGTAGACGATAAATTCAAAACGACATGCTAAACTGTATCAACCGATTTTATTGTTAGATTTTTAGGATTATCCCCGTATGACAGCAATTTTAAAGACGCACGTCTGGACGCACGTCATATGATAAATGTTCACTACGAATGATGTTTAAAATCATTATATTTAGTAGCAGATTATATTTGAAAGCGATTCTAAATTTACTCTTAAATTATTTTTTTATTTGTGCTAGATGTCATATCGTTTCTTTGTAGACCAGGAACTAGTTGGGATAAATCTGTGTCTCGGAGTTTATAATGTTCCCGAATTAGAACTTTTGGCCGATGACTTTATAATCAAGGCTAGTTTTGTTTCCTTTACTTTGGATTTCATACAGTTGACTATTGATGCTGTTTGAGCTGCAACAGATTATTGTGAAATCTTTTTTAAGAAAAATACGCCTCTTTTTAACCGACTTCATCTTCGAGGACAGTCTAGAAAAACCCTTAATACAAAAGCAGATATTAGTCTCTTTTCACATGTGCGTCAAAATGACGCAGTGATACTGATATTAACGTAAGTGGCATCTTTTTAACGTATAGAAAAGTGTGGTGACATTGATTTGCGACATTTTGTCGTATCTTAGTCGCAGTCGCAAGTGAAGCTAAGCTCTTATTTCTAGATTGACTTATCTCAGCAGGTCGTTAGCTTTGATCTATATTTTATTATCCACACGTCTGGTAAATAAATATACCTATTATCCATCCTGCGTCATTTAGGTAATGAATTACCTACATTTTTCGGTGCGTGATATTTTATTGCGAAAATTCTGAGGTATATTTAATCACGAGTGATATTTTTAAATTGTGTACGGGATTTTATTCTGGTGTTGTGAATGTTTTTACCTGGTCTGTATTTATTTTAAGCAACTGAACGTAACTAAGTAAATATTATCTACAAATTGAAATCTGTGCATTAAATTGAACCATATCCCTGCTTATAAATACGCCAATATAATTAGAGTCAATTATCATTAAATACACCTTCATGTCCTCCATAATGGAAATAAATTCCGTAACTTTCTTTTATAATTTTTTATCTATTTGTCTCCGTTTACATCGATGTATTGCTTAGTTTAATTTTTTTTTCCGACGGTAAATACGTATACTTATATTTGTCCTCACTTACGTAGAAAAAGTTAGTGCCTACACTACCTCAATAACGTAGGAAGCGAGCAGGGTTACTCCTGCATTAAAGTAAACAAACAGAATGATCCTTTGAAGAAAATGCTCCTTTCTATCTTCCCCTTCATAAGATACATATACCAGTGCGGTTTATGAGTCCCTGTTTACGAGGCGGTCCGAAACGACCCTGCACTGAGGCTTTCCTGATAACATTCACAATTGCTCGCATGATGTACGTAAAAGGCTTGATCATTGTTATCTTTCCAGAGTTATCTACTCCTCATTTATCTAACCCAATCTTTATGAAACTGGCGATAATATTCCCTCGTCAGGGCACATGAGGGTGAGGTTCAATGAAATTGAGCGTCTAAATTATGTAGTTCGTATGAAGTTGAAAGGTGTTTGATAAAGCTGTGAAATTAGTGACAAAAGTTAAGATAAACGAAAACTCAACATGTAGGAATAAAGTGATTTGGTTGAAAATACGTTGTTTTTATTTTGGGTCAGTCAAACCAGGCAGAGCAGAAAAATTGTATTTGGTATTGAAACTTATTGATATAACGGCGAAGGTTATTAGTATCTAATACTGAAAAGTAATTACACTTAGTTCAATATTACAAAGTAAATAACAGTCACTGACAATACGAGTACCTATTTAATTTGGAGTTGGAAATTAATTTTATTGTTCAACGTCAGAAATGAAAACTAAATTTAGGTCAAATCTAAGACTGTAACAACAGCAAAGTTCACTGACCTTCTTGTTGCTCTTGAAGACGTTACACTTGAAGACGTTAGTGGCGCCATCTCGAGCGATGTAGGAGAAGATTTTGAGGTCTGAGCTGTCGTGCGAGACGTAGAAGATGCGGTAGATCGGATGGTGCATGATCTCAATACACTCCGCGGAGCCTTTCTTGCGAGTAAAGAATCTGGCGGCCTGGAACAACTGGAAATAATAGCAATATTACAAGCTGATTGAAAGAAAGAATTCATCAATTTCGACCCTTTTATTGCTAACTAGTGGACCCGCCCTCGCTTCGTAAGTAGTAGTAAGAAAAGTAGCTTAAGTTACTCCTTATTACATCAGCTACCCGCCAGTGAAAGTCCAGTCAAAATTGGTCCAGCTGTTTCGGAGATTAGCCTAATCAAACAGACAGACGGACGAACAGAAAGACAAAAATTAAAAAATATATATTTTGGTATGAGTACCGTGTGTACATACGTAGATGTACTTACATTAAGTAAAAAGCGGCTATTTTAATATTACAAACAGACACTTCAATTTTATTGTATAGATGTGTAATGTTTTTAAGTGTTCGTTTGGCCATCCATCTTGGAAATAGCTCAAACATCTTTAAAACTAGAAAACTGTAAAAACTAGTCACTGTGAAGAAAAAGAAAACCACATTTTTAAAGGTAATCTCGTTACCTCCTCTACAGGCACAGCGTAGAAAAATTTTTTTAACTGAATTATGTGGGGTATAACTAGATAGACTTTAAATTTTTTATGGCTTTTTAAAGATCTCATATTGTGGCGTGTTAAATAGAGAGAGATTTGCAGTTATGTGATAGCATGATAATGCCAGATCTCAAGATTAGATAATCATGTGCAATCTACATTGACAAGGCAAGCTAACTGTTGGTGACATTATCAGATATGGTTTGATTTATAATAAAACACTTGTTTGTGTATAGAAGAAATCCAAGATAATTTGATCAATAAAAACAGCCCTCCTTAGCATAACTAATGTTGCCTGTAAACGATCAAGTACGTCAAACATACATTTAATCAAAGTTTTTTTACAACTGTGTTTGACAAACATTTGAAACATAGCTCTACCAGATAAAAATAGCTTGTCAAACTTGTTTGACAAACAGCTTGATCAATTACGAACTTCATTAACTACTTCTATTTCAAACAAAATACCATACACCACCTTCATTCGGGATACTTGACCGTTATTTCATTCACATACAAGTATCAATACATATGCCTGCTAAAATATGAAAACTGTCATATTTGGATATTAATAGTACCTACAAAATATTTACGATCGCGTCGTATCACCTCTAATAAAATTTATGCAATTCAAGCAGATTAATGCTTTCGTCACCTTTACGTATAAAAGTGACAGATATTTCATATGTTATAACCTCATATAATAACTGCTGTGAATCTTTCTTATATCTACTATTCTATAATAAAAGCAATTCAGGAGCAGTAGTTTTGGTAAATATTGCAAATATAATGCTTGCCTTTCATCTATTATTCTTGCATTTTATTATAGGGTAAAAATATTTGCATACGGCAATTTTGAGCCATTTTGGCTGTTTTGGATTATATTACTTAAAAGTAGTTTTACAAAAGTAATAAAACCCAGACCTAATTACATAACAATTTAAATTATTTTCAGCAATATGATTTTCGAATTTAACTTAAATCAGTTAACACAAAGCAATGATTGGCAGGGCTTGATTAAACTTTATTGGCGTTTAATGAATTAAAAATACAAATTTCTAGAAAACTAACTCTATTCTAACTTACCAAGTAGAGTTTTGGACATAAAATGTTCATCTCATTTGGAGATTAAGCCCTTTGAAGCTTAATTTCATCATTAAATTTAATGTAGATACTTATACTTAGCGTCAATAGAGCTAATTTCAAGGACTTTCTATCGGCTTGTTTCAGTCATTTTGCTTCTAATTTAAGGTGTCATTTATCTCATCGATGTTAATGAAATAACTTCATAAAGGGCAGATGGAGTTCTTCGATTTTATTAAGACGTTCAGTGCCAATAACCTCTTTTATCGGCATTTCGTGCCTCTAATTAATTTTAGTCGATGCTTGCTCTAATTGAGATTCCTACTCGTAAAAATGTCGTTGGTATATTACTGCCGAAAAAGAATAATAATTCTTGCATAATATTGTTATCTTTGAATTCAAATAATTTGTTTCATCTTTCGAACGTTTCTTAACGAACGTTACTAATATTACGCAAAAAGTAACGTTTACGTTATTACATTAATTATCTGGAAAAAATACTAATTCATTAAATTAAAGATCGTCAATGTCAAATTGTACATTTGGTTTAAGTTACTACGAAGTTGTAAAGGTCAATATTAAAGTCACGGAACTAAGTTTATTTGAGCATGTCGCCCACCAAATAGTTTGTGGACTTCATATATTGGTCGCTTCGTCTGGAATTCCAGTTTGGTTGAATAGGAATTCCAATATTAGTTGAATGGTTGGAGGGTTTTGAGCTTTACGTATCTAATTATGTACAGCTGACCCATCATAACTTTAAATTGGTTTATTTTGACGACCCTTCCGCTTAGTTGGTAGAGTACCTAGCTAGTTCGATTCCCGGTAAATATTTTAATAAGACATTTTTTTTGGTCGTGGAAATAATAATAAGGTAAGAAAAGATTATATAGCACTAAGATTTTGTTTTCAAAAATAACTAATATTTCGTTCCATTTTTAAAGTGAGAATAGAATTGCTTCGAAGACAGAACGAAAAACAAAATCCAGAATACTGGGGATTGCCGGTCAATTTTTTCAATTAATTTCCACGTAGACGAAGTCGCGGGCACAGCTAGTAATAATATAGAGCTGAAGAGTTTGTTGTTTAAATGCGCTCATCTCAGGAACTACTGGACCGATTTGAAAAAAATCTTTTAGCGTAAGATAGTCCATTTATCTAAGAAGGCTATAGGCTATATAACATCACTGTAAGATGAATAGGAGAGGAGCAGCAATAAAAAAAACGAAAACGGGAAAATTACGCTGGCGGATCCCCAGCGATTGCTAGTTAAAAATGATAGTGAACGTACCTTGGACTTGAGTTTGCTTCTGCGGCTGGTAACGCGAACTCCGTCCGTAGAGATGTCCATAGTCACCTTTCTTTTCTTAACTTTCCTGGCCTTGAATTCGTACTGCAAAAAATAAAAGAATTACTACAAAAAAATACTGTTACAAGCGCCCTATCACTTATTTAATAACTAGATTACGTTGTAACTAGAAAACCCTGCGTATGTGTATTTGTCATCGAACTCTTAACGATTTTAATAAACACTTTATATACAGCATATTATAGGGAACGAGTATGGCTTTATTCTAAGGAGTATGGTTTAATATCACATTTGTACATACTTAAACTTAATGGTGCTGTTGTTAAGATATTTCAAGGCACCAAGAAAACTTAAGAGATACAATTTGTTGTAGAACTACGCCTGCCTCATCTTCTAGTAATATTTTAATCTTCTTGATCTAGGTATATAATTATTTGGTTTTTGCGTTTATTTAGTTGCATAATATGCGTGAACAGAAACCTAATCATTTAACATTATATTGTACCTGCAGGCGGCTTTACTTATATCATAGATTAGATACTATGGGAGGTCATGCAGACATCAATTTCCTAATCAAACAACATTAATGATTTAGCTACATGAGGTAGGCGTATAATTATTCGCAATTTTGTACTACATAGCATGACTAGTTGACAGAAATGTTAAAGACTTTCATCAAACAGATTTAGGAGAACAACTTCTATACAAGATAGTAGAGACGATATCTATTAATAAACTTATTAAACGATTGTGTTTATAGATGTTTGTAAAACATTATTGAAGGTATATTTCCAATGTCCAACATAAACTGCTAAGCGAAGATTGTTTTTATTTCCGTTCGTAACAATGAAGCAATTTTAATAGTCTATAAAAAATTGAATCGGATTGAGAATAGGAAATGGTGAGACGGCGAAAAGGAAAGACAAAATACAATTTGCTCAGTTCATTAATATAAGCTGATCTCAAAGGTATTTAAGCGTAAATTTTTCAATATTCTTTTGTTCTGAAAGCTGTCTTTTAAAAGAGCGCGTAATTAAAATGAAGTAACTAAAAGCCAACTTAAGCTGGAATTACATGACACTTTCCTTTCCAGGTACAATTACAATGAATTGTAATGTTCGAGTCGAGGTCAAAAAAGGTAAAATATTTAATGATTTAATAAATGTCTTTAAATAGAAAAAAGTAAATAGACATTTACATTGAATGTATTACAAAAGTAAAATTAAAAAAAATTGAAAAAAGTAATAAAAATTAAAAAAAAACAGTAAACATTATAAATAAATCATCAACAAAAAAAAACTCTTATAGCAGCTTCCAAAAAATTATCCAAAAAGCCCCAAAAAACATAGTGTAAAAATTTGGTTATAAAAACTTAAAAACAGTCATAAAAATTTTTTGGAATTACATTGAATATTCAGGAAGGATGCCAGGTGAAGGGATCGAACCTCCGTTAAGTACAGCCTAAGCTACAGTCGCCTTACCACTCGGCCAACCTGGCTACTTCACTGCGACGAACTTTCCCTACTGTTTCTTACCCTGCACATGCGCAGTACGAACTTCACGGACTTAGCGGGAATCATAACAGGAGTTTGGGACTGAGAACACTATCGAGTACTCGGAATAAAGTGGCACTGTAGCCTAATGTTTGGCTGCTATTAAGAGTTTAGCGTAATAATTGTTGTTAAAAATAGCACTATATTTAATGCGGTAAATGTATTGACGCAAACGGCATATATTAGGTGGATTTATATTTATTTTGTAGTGTTATACAGCCAAAACAGCAGGACAGTTTAAAACGACGGAATTTTAGGTTACATTATGAGTTGTCAATGGATATGTATCCATTGTTGAAGTGATTTCTATATCCTCAAAATTTTTAAGCAGCCGGTTTTTGTTTTGGTTTTCTTAATCATTATAATTATAAAAAAATCAACAAAGTTGTTGAAAGAGCATCGAAAAATCGAAATCCTTTTACAAGTAAACGAATCGACATTGAAGGAAGTATTTAATCTGAACATCGGCGTCACAGCAATAATCGTTTTCCTTCGCGTTCTTTTATTGAGTAAATGTGAAGTAATGCGATTCATTTATATTCTGTGGGAAGCGGGACCGCGCTGTAAGCTTCTTTTGTTTCAATGTTACGATATGGCGTCAGATCGTCATAATTCGTTAATTTGTTATCAATTGAAGTTGACGAGACGTTTTGTGGCTGATTTCGATGTAGTTGACTCTTGAACAAAGGAGAAGGTTCATGATTGTATGACTCGATCCTTCGATAATTATGGACATGTGTAATTGTAAAATTTACCTTATATCACATTCGCGGTGGAGACGAATTAAGTGATAGCTACTAGTTGAAATCCTTCACGTCATTTGGGCTGTAGCGCGTGCCAATGAAATGGATATACATACATACATGCGTCTGAAAATAATGGCCTTCCGATACAATCGGGTAAAAATACAAGAATCGTAGTGAAATCAAATCGAGGCGTTAAAACCCAACATAGTCTCAACTTATGTATGGTAAAAGTAGCAATTAAACAATATTAATAACTTTTTTGTACAGTGAGTGACTGATCTATTTTTGTCTCGGTCTCCATAAGATCAAAACAGTTCAGCGAGCCATAAAGAGAACTTTATCCAATGTCCCTTTGGGATGAGATCCGGAACGAATAAACTAACTCGCATGGATCAACGTCCTAGACTTAGCTCTTGGTATTTTATTTAAATGCACTATATCACATGTGATATGCGACATGCAGAAAAGGTAAACGTTTCTTTTATGTAAAAGAAAGATAAAGAAAGAAGTATAGTTAAGCAGTAATTTATGCTTATTTAACACTCGAAGTTTGAGGGACGATGCGAGAGTAGGTAAACTTCCGCGTGTATTTTTCTTACCTATTTTTTTTGTGTTATCTTTAAGAAAGTCTTTCGTTTCAAGATCTTGTATAGGTACGAAGATATTGTAACTAACATCGCAGCACGGTAAGAAACGAGAAAGGAGATAATAGGTAGTCTAATAAATATCTCATGTATGACGATGTGAGCAGTATTTATTGAAAAGTAAATATTAGATAAATATTATTATTATCCTCTTCTGTTCCGTTTCAAATACAAGTCTTTGTAGTATCGTAATTCAGTTCAATAACTATATTGACCTTGAATGGGCATTTAGAAGATGAAATACACGTCCCTTCGGCGCACGCTGATAAAGAATTCTACCAATATCAAAACGAAACGAACTCATTTTTATTGAACTTCAATTTTACTAAATTGGCACTCGATTGATGTGTTCGGTAATTTGTTTGTTCTTTTGAAGATGAAATTATACTTGTTTATTTTTAAATTACAGTACAGTAAAGAAGAAACACGTTTTCCATATGACGTGATATGAAGCGATGCTATACATTACAAATATATCTGAATAAACCCTGACAATAGGGGAGAGCGGAAAGAGGTAAATTGAACTAAAAGTGGTCTATGATACAAAATAAAGTTATCGAACGAAACGCCTTTAAAGTCACTATGTTAAAATAACCAATCAAATTCTAAAGTGGTATTTTAATGATAACCTTAATTTGGTCACCAATGACACTTAAGACCATTTTTGTTTGGATTAATTTATTATTGTTAGACCACTTTAGTTCCAGGCTAGCTATTTGTCGATGCAAAATTTTTTTACCCCTGGCTCTTTCAACCCCGCTCTCCCCAACTGTTCATCCAGAATCTGAAAAGTTCGGAACGTTTGCGCTCGCCCTTAACAGACAGTCTATATATAGAACGCAATTGTTTCAATCCACAACATGTCCTCAAAGACATCGATTGAGGTCGGGAACAATAAGGTTATTGCTGCAATACTCACTCTGACACGCCGCATAGCCGCAACGATCTCAACGCGACTGGTGGGCCGAGGCACATCCATCGTTCCGATGTACTGAAACAAAAGAAAAATAATTTTATTATCCTCTAGGAACTCTCTAGGGGGAATTTAGGAATTTTATGTGAACTTTAGATATAATACTCGTAGGTTCGTTTGATATCCAACGTCAGTTTTGTTAGGTGTCTGTCAACGGGATCTTCTAAACGTAGAAATGATATCATGTTTATTCACTTAACTATCCGCATAACTTGTTAATTGGTAATTGGTTTGTATCTTTAAGAAAACACTAGTGTATTTTAAAAGCAATTTAGCTGCGCTAAAAGTATCATTTTGTTTTGGTAAAAAGTTTTGCCTAGAATAGTTTGAGAAGCCCTGCTTACAGAAGGTGTAGTAGATTGTGTATAACATGGTGTGTAGAGGATGATATTAGATTTGAAAAGATCAACGAAGCAGAAATAATGCGTCACAGAGCTTCATACATAGGATATTGAAATGAAAATTGCATGTTCTGACAAAAACTTCTACACATATTGTGTTCACAATTACAAAAAAAATGTCTAAAAAAGAATTGTTTCAGTCAAAATGTGTAAAGGCAAAATTCGCTACGTCATAAATGCAAACAATTTTAGCTTTTGTAAACCGAATTATAGTGATAAAAGTGCCTTATGATGAGGAAATATTGTCATTTATGGCAACTTTTGCATTTTACAAAAAACATTTTATATTTTGCATAAAATTGGCGGATATTTTTTTTTGTGAAAACTTCTCCAACCGACAGAAGTTGCCCCATTTATAAAACTCACGTAATTCAAAATATATGCTGTCTGAAGAAACGTGAGAAGTACCTATCCCACAAAGGTGGTTTGAGCAATTCCGACTTATATCCGCCAAAAGGAACCGTGTCTCTAATGTGCTATTTGAGGTTTACAAAAGTGTTTGTAAATGTATCTTGCGAAAATATAAACCCTCTGAGGTATGCCCCAAGTTTCGAGGAAATGTTTTTACCAAAGTGTTACATTTTACCAAATTTTCTTCACGGTATGGAAGTAGTAAACAAAACAGGTCACGGTAATCGCTTAGAAATTTGTTATGGAACTTTTTTGGGGTTGCAGTTATGGTCAAGTTTTGACTCCTCTAGTTTTATTTATTTAAACCCTAAAAGGGTGACGTAGATTTAATTCCCCAAAGTTAATCAGCTGAATAACCTAGGTAGGTGAAGTAAGTAAATAAATTATAGTAAGGTAAATTGATTTTAAAGTAAATTTCCACTTTCAATTACACCACCAATAAGTAAACAATAAACCACGTCATAATTGGAATAATAAAACCTATGCTTTTCCAGTCTAGACATTCATCTTATTTCATATAACTTTAGGCTAAACTAAATAGGACAGTATCTATTAACTCAATAAACCGAAGAAGTACTTGTTGTTACCCGAAGAATAAACAAGCCTTTTTACTGAGTGGCGGTCTTGGGCTAGTAACCTAAGTTTATTTGTAATATAGTTTCATCTGCGAGTAACATGGCCCCACATTCGGAGCTCTTACTAAACTTTATTGAGCAACTTCAAGCTCAATATCACTCTATTGGATACTAGTAAAGAACTTTATATCAAACTGTAGCCTATCTTATGTTCGCTTCGGTAAACTGTTTAGCTACTTATTTATTTCAGGCGCTATACAAATTTCAGTTCGATTTTTTATTAAGGAAAAATGTTATTATTAAATTATTTATTTCGTCGTTGGAACTAGACAGACATTTTGTCGAACGGTCCCCTAAGCCTATCAAGTAATAATTACAAGAAAAAAACCTTTAAATTTTTTTTTGCGATTTGGGGCGCGTAAAAAATTTTTTTAGTGTATGTCACTCACCTCACATGTTGAACTCCGTTAAGTCGTTTGGGATGTAAGGGGTGTCAAAGAAACAGACATACATACATTCCGAAAACATAACCCTGCTTCTGACGCAGTCGGATAAAATTTGAAACCACTGGCTTAGAGTATAGAATAAACCACACAACTACAATGGGAATACATGGAAAGGTTAGTAACTATTCCAGTACCATTACGATTACATCTCATACGCAAAGCCTCCCATATAATCACGTATACGAGAGAGTGATCACTGCTCCACGTCCGTGACTGAACCGTGTTCGTTGTGAGATTACTTCGTACGAACCGGCTGTAATCCGTACATACGCGTGTTGTTGAAATAGAGCCCACTTGCAAGTTATAAAAACGAGCTTATACGCTCAATGTTCGAGCTAATAATAGAATTGTAACGGAGCCAATTCTGAATGAATATTTTTTTGAGAATTTTATTATAGGTAGGCTTTGTAAATGGCATAAAAACGAGTTTATATTATAAGATCAAGTTAGTGTTAGCGTTTATTTATCTATATTTATTTTTTTGTTGTTTTGTTTAATGTTAGTAACCATAAGCACCATTTTAATGAATGATTAGTACTCGTAAACGAATTTTGTTAAACTACGCCTTTGAAACCGAATGTTAAATTGGAAAATGCTCTTGTTACCCACGAATTCATTAACGTTGGTGTAAGTCGTGTTTTAGCAAACAAGAGCTTCATACTCTTCCCACAGCTCTTCAGTTTAACGTAAAATAAAAGCAAAACAAGTTCTACCTCATCAATAAGAAACTTCAAAGCTTAGAATTTTTCATTTTTCCTTCAGTAATATAAAACTTGTAAACAAGAAAAGCCATAAAGCGATAAACCAATTTCCACATCAATATTAACAAAGTGGGAGCAAAGAAATACCAAAATACAGAGAAACCAAAAAGTTTAACGTTAACAACAAAGTTGAGGAACTCAAAGCCCCAAAAAGTAACACTTCAAAGCTATGTTAATCGTTCTAACGAGTTCCGATACTGTTTCACGCACTTCCAGTAGAAAAGACCTCCTTTGTCCGAAGTTTCGAGTAAGTTCCTACTAATTCCATCTCTATTTATCGTTAAAGACGTAGCAAGGTAACTTGCACCAAATGAGCCAACTGGGAATGTTTGAGGAGTTTGAAAACAAGTTTCTAATTACCGACGATTTTCTCGTCGAAATAAAACTTCCTTTGATTTGAAATGGATCATTGAAATGGAATGTTTCGAAGAAGGAATAAAGGAGCGACAGGCGATTATTATTATCGAGAGCTTGTATGACATACGTGTGTAATATGGTTTTATATCGACGCAGTATACGAGTACGTGCTTTTTTATACAATCCTTTTTAGAGACGGTGTCTCTTAAAGGCCTTTAATCTGTTAGCGATCAATTGCAGGACGATTGCCATTTCAAGTATTTTAAGAGAATAAAACTTGCTAGGTATACATATAACGATGTAATACAATGGTTGAAAGTACATTGTCAAGTCCTTAGACTCAACTATCGACAGAAGCGAGCTACTTACAATACCTGTCGGAGCTGACAAAAAAACTGTAATGGGAAGAAACTGCTTCCTATAAAATGGTTAGTTATTGTCAAGGCAGACACTTCATAAGTGGCGAGAGACAGATACTTCACAAGTAGAAGTATAATAGGAAGTATGAGAATATATGTACACATAAATATACATAGATGAAGTAAATAATTCTGTAGACAAAAGAGTAACAAATGGTAGTGCCGGTGGAAATATACCGTATAAAGCATGGGTTCCTATCTTAAGGGTAATTACCCCCGCAGGGGTAAATCAGCTGTTTTACAGGGGTAATGAAGGACTTAATTATTAGCATCATAAAATAATACAGGAAGTAGTTCTTGTATTGTTTGTTTTGATAACATTTTAAAGATAGGGTAAAATCAGTTTTCCTCATAGGTCACAGGGGTAATATTGAAAAGATTAGACAGTCGTAGTCTCTATTAATATGTCTACGCATGAAGATGCGAGTATCTCATAAATCTGTATACCTGCCAGTTATATATAAATCTATCCACGCGAAATGTTTGTTTAATTATGAATTAAGTTAATTGAATATGGTGTTTGTTACTTTTGAAGAGAACAAACAAGGAGCGGAGTCAAACAATACGACGTTAAGTAATTAATTAATTTTGAGAGTGTCGGCGTAGTTTCCTTGTATCTGCTTAGCATCAGGATTTTATGTATGTTGTAGGCGAAGTGGTAAATTGGTACTTTACTAAAATTGCCAGGTGTATAAATAAGCTTTGTAGAATTGAGGCTAGAGATTAATAAATTTTATTATTACAAAGTCGTTGTTCTTGAACTTCGTATTATTGCATAGTTGACAAAAATTTTAAAATTAGAATATTTTTTTCTAAAATTGAGTGTATCATGAAAAAAGTAGGTAATGGCTATGTGACGCTCACAATGGTGATCAATCCAATGACACCTCACACCTTAAATCTATCAAGCCGTTTTGGCTGTAGAGCGCGCCGAAGAAATAGACATACATACATATACACATACATACATATCTACATACATACATAAATACATACATACGTATGAAAAACACTACTCTCCTTACGCTTAAAAATACGCGTTGTGTACTATATTTTTCCTATTTTAATCTTCGTTCCTTCTACAGTACACGATAGCGCATTTCGTGATTCACTTGTAGACAACAGGTTATATATCAAGGACACCGTAATCACGGCCGTAGATTCACCAGTCAGCATTTACATTCACTTCTTAGCAGGCTGCAATCTATTTTAGCATCGTATTTATAAGGTTGCTTCATGAAATATAATTACACGAAAGTCTGACAGGAATCATGAATGCGTATCGGAAATTGTGTCGTTTTATATTTACGTTTTATACGCGTAGATAGGATTTTTTAGCTAATAAATAGGTGCAAATACATAAGCCTACAGAAGTGAGATTATTCCTACCAAACTGTATTCGACATTCGATTCGAATTTCGGTTACGACCATTAACAGAAATTAGGTTGCGATTTCACTAAATATACAGCGTGTATCACAAAGGTGAAATAATACTTACACACTGTATACGTTATACAAATCGAGTTGACTTCATTAATTACTAAGAATAATTCAGCAATTAGTTTGTCGCGTCGACTTTTGAACGTATCACAAAGAGAAATCTAACGGAAAACCAAATTAATCGTATCCTTTACGGTAGCAATTAAGACTTGGTTGTATTGGGTGGTTTAGGTATAAAGGAAATTGTAATCCTTCGGTTTGATTTACTGGGATACTAGCAAATTAATTTTATTTTTGAGTTGTGTGTGGAGTTCATTGCATGTAATGTCTATCTATACCAATTCCACTCAGCTTACTAGCTGAAGAGCCAAATATGAACATTACAACTTAATAAGCTTTTATTCTTTGTATACTTTTAGCGTACTACTTAATTGTACACTTATTAAGTAGTACATTAAATAAAACTAAATATCATACTCAATATTTTTTATGCGAATAATGTGCTTGCATCTCCTTGAGAAGTTTGAATGAGTCAGGATTATATATTTTTTTTATGAAAATATTATTGCACCTTCCGTGAATATTTGTAATAGAGCCACACTTAAGGAGCCAAAGAGCCAGATGCGGCTACAGAGCCACCCTTTGCACACGACTGTAATATTCAATACTCGCGTATTTGCCTATAATCCGCATTATGTACTCTAGGACATAGAGTCGTGATGTAGCATTAATTTATCAACACATCATAATTTACATATAGGTAGATATATCTTTACTATAATAGAATTTAAAGGGCAAAATGTTATTACGTACGAAGGTTGCACTTTAATCTCATCGAAGAGAATTAATATTAAATTAAAAATGAAAAAACACCCTCGATACATTTTATCATCAAACGAAGTTAAGAACGACCTTGATAAAATGATAAACACTCTCTTTCAGTGCGCGTTTTTACTTTGAGACCACTAGAATATACATATTTGCAGACATTAGGTTATACTTCCCCAGTCTGACCCCCTACAACTTATAAACGGTTCACCCGATTTTTATCAAACATGTCTAAGAACACTAGCAGTTAAGTCACCTTTAATATGATAAAGTAACATGAAATCGCTTCATCTGTTTGGAAGCTAAGGTGCCACAGGCAGACAGACACATCCACTTCGTCCACCACGTCAAACTTATAACACCCCTCTTTTTACGTTGGGGGTTAAATACACCTACTTCGATGATATTCGCTAATTAAATCGAGAAAGGTAAAGCTGTGGTTTAGTGGCCTTAGTGAGCTTAAAAATAAAATAAATGTAGATAAAAATTGCACCTAAACACGTTATTTTAATAAGTGTCTAGCACACTTCTAACTTAGCATCAAATAAATTGCTGGTGGCAATTTTCAACGGTTGCAAACTTAATTTCCAAGCTGACAATTAAACTTTTGCATAAATTAAGATAATCGCATTTTTATGCCAACATCTCTACTGCACTGAATTTCGTAATATAATAAAGTTCCACGTGCTGATATCCTATTGTAGGATAGGTTAGGAACCTTCGTTATTTAAGTAACCCAAGTCATTGTCCATCAGTCTACGACTCGTCGTGTTCCGGTCAACTGTGAGTGGGATAATTACTAACGTTTACTAACTGAAATACTAATATTTCCTAACAGGACTAATAACACCAACAGTCGTAGCCACCAAAGTTATGTTACTAATTAGTTAGCAACCACTAATACTCTCATAAACTTGGCACACAATAAGACCTACCACCCTACCAACTAGGAGCCCCTTTGCGAGCGAACAATATTTTTTATTTCAGGTATTTAACTATAATTAAAAAATCCAGGAGTTTAGTTACCAATGTAACTATGTTTACTACTCAAATTTTGAATCGAAACTTAGAATTTGAACCGATAGATTGATGAAGATGATCACCAAAATTTAGTACGTACCTAGTTGATTTTGGATGTGTGAAAAAAAACGACAATTGTGTATTGCCATTGTGATTGCACCATGACCGCATTTACAATCTGTGACGTCATTGAAAAAGCTAAAAAAGCTTTCAAGCTATTAAATAAAGCCACAGCAGCTTTATGACTCTGCCAGTCCCCATTACCTTTTGTCACGACTTTAAAACCTACTTTATTTACCAAGTTTTTAAAGTCCGAGAGGCGTTCTTAATCTCTAGCTGGAAATATAATTATGTTTAAAAGTTGGAAAATTAGTTTGGCGTCAGTCGAGTTTTACTATGGTGACGCTCTGTTAGGTCCGAATACAATTACAATTTTAATGCCGTACTTATTGTTCATTTTTAACTTTTTAAACAATACAAGTTTGTAGTCGCTTACGGTCATCTTATACTCTATGAGTACCTAAGTCTCAAACAAATTTAGTTATAAGTGTTTTTAATAGACTTCGGAGATTAACGTTTAACAGGTTAAATTAATGCTTGTGGTGTTCGTTAAACATAATTATAAACCTACACTCAAGTTTTTTACAATGAAATACTGTTTCTTTTATTCATGGTGTTTACTTTTCATTTAATAATGTTACTTACAAATAATGTGCTTATTTGTCAAAACATTTGAACAGATGTTCTAATTATATAAATATTACAGTTTACCCAAGAAGGGATGAAAAGGGTAAATATGAAATGATAAAATACTTTTGTATACATGTTGGTTTTTATCTCTTGAAAACCAAGATAGGTATTTTTTCCCAAAGTAAAATGAAATCGTGTTACAAGTCTGTTACAAAATTACAAAAGTATTAATTAATAAAATATTCCATAAATTCTGCTATCTCGACGGATCATGAAGGACATCTTTTTGACATTGACCTTTTATGTTTTCAATTTAATCCCAACAGTCGTTATAAGGCGTCCATCTTTTGAGAATTTTATTAGAATCTATTCAGCCGTGATCAGGGTTACTGAATGAGAATGCGTTTATGTATAGCCTAGTTGGTAGTGGCCCTGCCTGCGAAGCTAGGGGTCTCGGGTTTGATTCCCGGCCGGGGCAGATATTTATGTGACAGATAAATGTTTGTTCTCGGGTCATGGGTGTTAGTAATGTTTTATTTGTGTTGTCCATAGCTCCCGCGACACAGGGAATCCTACTGCGGGGGTATGAGTGTGTTAGCGTTATTTATTTATTTATAAAGAATTTAAAAACGTATGCAATTCACACATGGTAGAAGTGAAACCTCAATAGATTTTGGCTTCAAGATAATGAGACGAATATAATGTCACTGTATACAAAACGGTATTCAACACTTGACAAAATAGTACCTGCTACTAATATGATAATAAATGGCATAATGCTGGATAAACACTTCTATCTCATTTTCTCCCACGTAATTTATGTGTCTGTCCCTTTTTACTGTCGCTTTTTCGTTTTATCGACTTTCAAGTCACAACTATGCTGAAGAAGTTTTCACTTCAAAAATAAATTTTGAAAATTCTAGTAAGTAGTTTAATCATATTAAAAACATTATATCTCACCTCAACAAAGGCCCATACAAGAATCAGTATTACAATGACAATAATTTCACAATAAGTCAGGATAAAATTTTCCGATGGTATCATTCGTTCTTGTTCATTCATTACATGACCGATCGACGCGATATCGGTGAATGGGTAAGCGAGTCGTTCATTCAGATCGTTGGTTAGCCAGTTGAGATATGAATTATTCATTGAACAACGTACATCATGCAGTAATGGATGCCTTTTATAATATAATGGGTCTAACTTTTACAATAATAATGCAATGGACGTATGTATTAATCTCATGTTTTAAGATGCGCATATTACATACATAACATATTATTATAATAAATCTCAAACTTAGGCTTACTTAATTACTTATGAACTTACTTTATGTTTAATAATTACTTGAATAAATTAAATCACCAAATCATCAAAAAATCAGCCATGACAAGAGAAAAATTTACACAAAATACTGGTACTTCGTGCGAATAATACCTGTTTTGTAATCATTTCTTTAACGAAATGGCCCAGAATGAAGGCTTGTAAATAATTAACGACAGCCATAAATAATTAAACTCGAAGAACTTCAGTTACCAGTGCATCGAAATGGAATTGTGTGAAGTGAAACGAACATCAAAGCGAATTCGTATTATAGAGAAATGGCAAAAGTAGCATCTTCCTCGAATCGTTTCCCCGATGCTGGGGGTCGTGGCCTCATCGTTGAGGAGAGAGAGATAGGTGGAGAGAAACATCTCTTTTTTTAAAGTAACCTCCATTATCCCCGGTCTTGTGCAACATGCATGTCATCAGCAACTTTACTTTCAGTGTGGTATAATAGTACACTACTGGGCCCGCCCTTGCTACGCTTCGGGAAACTTGAGCTGAAAAGTTAAAGTAAAAAAGTAACCTATGTTACTCCTTGGGTATTACATCAGTTATCTACTCGTCCCGTCCCGTCAAGTCCCTTCAAAATCGGTCCAGCCCTTCCAGAGATTATCGAGAACAAACAGATCGAAAGATTGGCAGACAGACAGACAGGCTGATAAGAATTGTAATAAATGTTATTTTGGTCCATGTACTGTGCGTGTATAAGCGGTTTATTTAATATCACAAACAGACACTCCATTTTTATTTAGGTATCTGTATAGCGAGTATAGACACCAAGTTAAATTGAACAAGTGTTTTGTACATTTGCAAATGCAATTTCGAATTCGTAACCTGGCAAACTTACTGAAACGCTATCTAAGTTGCAAGTCATGTCGCTGTAGAAGGTAAATACTAACATACGTTAGATGTTTGAGTTTCAACAAACGTACCGCTGCATAGCACGGTCTTGTATAATTTGGGTAGGAGTTGTGTATTAATATCAAAGGGGCTGTTGTGCCTTTAAACCCTTAGAAGTTTCTATTTCAAGGGCAGTTTTAACTCGAATACTAATAACCGTCATTTGTATGAATATTAAGTTCTGCTATACTACGAGTAGGTGTAGATTAGTGAAACGTGTTATTGAAACAGAGCATTTGGGTATGCTTTAGGAGTAAGAAAAATTCTCATTTAAACATACTTTACACACGTTGCCGTGCCGTTTAAGAAGAAGAAAAAATATATTATTTCTGAAGTTTAGAGAACACGGCGTATAGAGACGAAGATAAAGATGGATGGAACATAATAGACATACATACATACTTTCGAAGAACATCACCCTTTACGCAGTTGGCTAAAAATATCAATGATAAAAAATATTTTGCATAATGTTAATATTATAATAATGATACGACAGATCTCAAAATAAACCGTGTCAACTTGTTTAAACTTGAGTTGATCTCTGCTGAATTCCGCAGCTCATTCCGAATTCAACTGGGGTAATCCATTTGCTCAAGGAAACAACAATTCGTCGCTATCAGACGAGCTTCTGTAACTCCTTTTCGTGCTGAATCGACAACAACTCACCCCAACGCTAAATATCTAGTACTTCTTTATACGAGCTTTATTAGTTACGTCATCATTGCAACCCTCCGTTTCATTGCGCTTTGATCTTCTCTTACTATGAGAAAACTATAGATATTAAAGAAATTAGGTATAGCTGTGTCATGGATACGTATTTTATTTATGTCGTTAAATAACCTCAAAATGGCGTCGCTTCAGCCTGCACCGCGCACGATATTTTGCTGTTCTCGTTTACTGTAATTAATTATTTAATCCTTTACTATACAGTGGTGAAATTTAATTTTGGGTGACGATGGTAGACGATAGATTGGAAACTACAACGACAAACTGTATGCCCCGTTTTTGTTACCATTATAATAGGTTTTTTAGGATTGCCCCCGTATGATAGCAAACTTAAACACGTATTCACCTTAAAAGTAATCTTTGATTGTTTTGGTTTCCCATTTTTGTAATAGTCAAAGAACAACAAACGAGCTTGCAGTTACTTATTAGTAACCTAAATTGAGATAGCTCGATAGATCAAGGTTTTGTCTAACGACGATCGTTTGACCACTACTGGACACCCTGTATATAATGTTTTAGTTATGACGTGTTTGTTAGTAACATACATCGTTATCTTTTCCAAGACATATACGAGTAAGTTAATAAATATTAATTAACTTCTACATGACAAACTGGGTTGTTGTTTGAAAGAAATGTTACCCTCGTTTAAATTAAAACATTCTTCGGTACGCTGCGCCGCCACGCAAGAGAAATAATTCCTAATGAAAAACCACAAGTTTACAAAGCATATCTTGTAAAATTTGTTAATGGAAAATAATAAAGTGCAACCCACATGCTGTGTTCCCTCAGGGTAAACTATTTATTAATTTTGCAATGGCTTCAATTAAATAGCATTGAAAAGTATCTGGAAATAATCGTCTTTCTATGTTCTATTTTCTTTTTGATCCGACTGCGCCCAGGGGCTAATGTTCAATTGTTGGGCTAATGTCAAATTTTAACATTGGAAGTGTTATTGTCGTGTCTGGTCTTCATTGTAGAAGTGACAGGTATTGTATATTATTTTTTTATTTATTATTACATATTATTCAGTTTTTTGTTTTTCTATTAATTCTATAAATAGATAAACTTTAACACACTCATAACCCCGCAGAAGGATTCCCTGTGTCGCGGGTGACATGGACAACACAAATAACTCATCACTAACACCCATGACCCGAGGAAAAACATCTATCTGTCACATAAATATCTGCCTCGGCCGGGAATCGAATCCGGGACCCCTCGCTTCGCAGGCAGGGTCTCACCAAATAGGCTACGGGGTCGTCAAAATATTGCTGGTCCACTCAGACTGACTTCATATTTGAGGAGACCTGAGCTTCTTACGTACTAACGAAAAACCCGTGCTCTGTAGTACCCAATAATTAAAGCATTACATCCCTAAGACTTAAATCCACTTATAACAAGTTAAAAACACTACTTATTAAGCTGGCTGCACACGTACGTTTGAAAACAGTTGCACCAGTTGTTTCAAAACTTTTCTTTATTTGCTGTAATTTCCTCTGTAGCTCAGTACAACTAAGCTGATGTAAAGTTAGTTGGTGCTTTGGGACCATTCAAGTATTACGTAAGCACCTGGGAGGGGGCTTTCCTTTGCTTATTTTTGAAGTAATGAGATGAAGGGGGGAGGGGTTAATATTTGTGATATATCTGCTTACGTAGTATTTAAATGGCTCCTTCAACACAGATACATTCCTTGCTCTGTGGGCTCCTTAGATAGTGACGTCAAACGTATTTCCTGACGCGGATTTTAATATTAGAACTAACAATATGACGTATCGCAGGCTTGTAACTTTCGTATTACAAACGCGTTCAATTATATTTTCAAGGAGATTCTTAAAGATGCTGGTAGAAAAACTAACGGACAATTGGCATATACGATTATTTTTATAATGTTAAACTCTTTTTCTAGGTCTTTGATTAAAATACATATTTTAGTTTTTACGTTAAATATTTGACAAATACAACTATGAACCTTTTTTCCGTTCTTAATACAAATACTATTATACATCGGTATAATTTCTCTGGCAGGTAAGCAAAAATACGACATTGTCTATAAAATAAAAATAAAATTTTGCTTACGTTCACTACTTAGACGGTTATTTAATATTGGCTCGTGGGGGGGTTTGATAGTTTCTGAGGGGGACCCCCACAATTTTGAGAAGCCAAATCCAATAACCCAACTGTCTTGCGCCATACATGAAAGGGTAATGAAAATGGGCATTGTTCGCCACATTACAAGGTAAATACGTGTTAGAAGATGATACGCGAGTATTAAAAAATATTATTCTGGTCACGTTTCGGAAGGCTGAGGGTAGGAATATATTAGTACCTTCCGTTGTCCACGACGGTAAAAGGTATGTCCAAATGCATACAATATGGTATTCATGAATTACTTTTCCTATGCTTTGTTTCATTTTCCTGTTACCTACTCTTATTTTCAAATGTAATGTAGGTAGTAATTATCGGATTAATAGCGTTGCACTTTTGGACCCAAATTATATATCTTTAATTTGTTACTGCCAAACGTCACTAATAAAAACGCGAGTTTTAGTGTTTTACGCAATGATTTTAGTCTGTATCTTAGCGCTGTAATTAACGCCAGCCAACGCAGCTCTGTTAACAGAATATTAAGCACATGTCTCATTAGTAAGTTACACATATTTTCCATATATCTGTCTTGTGCATAATATTGCTACGCTATTTATTTCGAACTTCAATATATTTTATCTATAAACTATATTGATTAATTAATACCGTACCCGCACGTATTTGTGTATCATCGTCACATAATTTATTATAATTAGAACGCAAATCCTTCGTGATCCTTTCAGTGTACGCATGAGTGGATTTAATGCGTTATACGGCTTACTCGTACACACAAATATGTGATTAACTATTCAACCAATTATTTTCATAGTCATCTACCTTTTCATGGTTAATATCTAAGATATCACGACACAGGGAAACTTAGTGAGGGACTAGAACCGTTGTTAGTTAACGTTATTTATTTAATAGGTACGTACTAGCTGACCTGGCAAAGTTCGTACCGCCTCAGAATCAATAAAAATAGCTGTTTTATTTTCAAATTTACTAACTATTTAAACCTTCCCTGGAGTTCCACAAGTAATTCAAAACCAAAATTAGCCAAATCGGTCTAGCCGTTCTCGAGTTTTAGCGAGTCTAACGAAAAGTAGGTACCTAATTGATTTTTATGTTTATAAAGATTATTTAAAAAGAATTTATTTTGTGATGGAAATCACACATTGCCATGGAGTACCTTGATATCGGAATAAATATGTTTAGATGGTAAGGAATGGGATCCAACGAGAATGGGAAGGTAATATGCTATGTATTATTTATAATGCTACCTGGCTTACTAAACGATGATAATTATACTGATAATACCAGGTAGAGAAAAGAAAGATTTTCAGGGTGCAATGAAATAGGTGTGCACGTTATTTTGAATTTAATCGATTACTTGAATCGTAATAAATTGGAATCCATTAAATCGATATACGACAACAATCTTATTCTTTGAATATGCTGAGGAGATTTTTTCGATATTTCTTGTGTTTTTAAACGTCGAACTAACTACGTCTACTTTCATGTGTTTTCGATAGAGTATGAATTTTGGTCGAATTTCGACTGTAGAACGGGATCTCTATAACACTGAACCCATAACGTAAAAAGAAAAACATCAGTTTATTAGATGTGCGGCCAGGGATCTAGGGATTAGCATAAAAATAGCTTTAGATTACAAATATTGTAATAGAACAAGTATTACGTAGGCAGGTCATTGTTGTTGTATTATTTCGTACTCTTTTGACCCGAGAGTATTAGAAAATCTACTATTAAAGGAGAGAATGTGCCGCATTTCATTTGATTTACACATCCCAAGGGAAGTCGGTCCCAGCGATCGCGGTCGCTTCTAAATAGAAAAACTTGTGATACAAAGAAATTCGGGGTCTTTCACAGGATTGGTAAAGTATATTGTTCACATTACCTGAATAGTCTATTTGAGGAATTCAATTTATTTGAGGTAAAATAATAGTAGGTGTTACGCTAAAAATCCTTTATAATTTTGATATATTATTGTCGTAATATAGGGCGACTAAATATACATGGTACCTACTGCGTTTTGCAAAATGACTATTAAGGCTGTA